>CM054807.1:7716746-7982079 GCA_028984105.1 Lavandula angustifolia
GAATATCGTCATACTTATAAATAGAAACTTGAATATAAAAAGATGTGTTTGGAGGATTATATATTCTACTGTGTTGAAAAGATGTTATATTTGACTGTCCTATATATAGGGAGTACTAATATTTATGAATTTATGATGATGTAAAATGAACATTTCAATTTACAACGGTGTCCTTGTTATATTTGACTTGTTATATTTATAATTCAATCATGTGCAACATGATTCAATTATCCAATTTTGATCCGGTTTGACCCGCATTTGCTGACGTCATTATACCTTTTTTTTTTTAAATTTTTTTGTATATTTCTTTTCGGTTTATTTTTTTTATTTTTTATTTTTTCTTCGTTTTTTCCACTTAATGTAAGGACGGACGTGTTATTCCTTGTGAACAAAACTGTCGTTTGTTCTAAACAAAACTTTTTATTTTTTATTTTTTCAATTTTTTCGATAAATGAAGACGTGTCATTTGTTATGAACAAAAGTGTCATTTTTCGAGTATCTTTATTTCGGAATAAAAAGTGTCATTTTCGTTTAGGACGCCATTTTTACCATCATTGACATAATTGTCATTTGTTTTATACAAAATTGTCACATTCTTAGTGTCATTTGTAATGAATAAATGTGTCAATTACCAAAAACAAAAATGTTACTTATCTCAAAGTGTCAATCGTAACAAACAAAAGTGTTATTTGTGTTTGAATAAAGTGTCGACATTTGAATCATTTGTTGACTATCAGTTATTTTTGAAAAAAATGCGATTCGTTTCGAAACAAGTGTCATTTGTTCATGAAAAAAATGTAAATTGCAACGAACAAAAGTGTCATTTAACTCAGAGTGTCAATCACAATGAAGTAAAGTGTCCAGTATAATTAAGAAACTTGTCACTTTAATCCAAAAATATTATCCAAAGTGTCGAACGTAATAAACAAAAGAGTCAATTGTCCCGATGGAGAGTGTCACATTCTCATATTATGTCAATTGCAACGAACAAAAGTGTCATTTATTTTAGAGTGTCAATCACAGTGATGTACAGTGTCAATTATAATTAAGGACCGTGTCGCTTTAATCCAATAATTGCACAATAAAATATGAAGCATAATAACCAGAAATGCTAATCAAAGTGTCAATCATAATAAACAAAAGTGTCAATTGTACCGAAGGAGAGTTTCACATTCTCATAACATGTCAATTGCAACGAACTAAAGTGTCATTTATCTTAGAGTGTCATCACAATGATGTACAGTGTCAATTTTAATTAAGGAACGTGTCACTTTAATCCAGTAATTGCATAATAAAATATGAAACATAATAACCAGAAATGTTAACCAAAGTGTCAATTGTAATAAACAAAAGTGTCAATTGTTCCGAAGGAGAGTGTCACATTCTCATAATGTGTCAATTGTAACGAACAAAAGTGTTGGGAGATGATTCAGTAGTTGATTTGGCTGATCCCAAAACCTTATTCTGACTTATGTACCATTTACTTGTAAAAGTTAACACCTTTGTCTCTTGAGTCTTTCAGACTCAGTAGACTTGCCTTCAGCATGGTTCCGGCTCAGAAGTTTCGTCTGCTGTCTCTTAGTAGACCATCTGCCGCAGTGCCATGGAGTGAAGATTTAGTATGGCTGGACTCAGCAGGAGCAACATACTGAAAGGTGTTCGGGAGTCGGTAGAAGCTGGACTCATCGGGAGCGCTTTCTGAACTCGGAGTTTGACCCCTCGGAGTGTTGGACTCGGCGAGAGCAACCTACGGAACCTTTCGGTCAGACTCAGCAACGGTCTATCAGTTGCTTTAACTAACAGTAGACTTCAAGTCAATTTAAGTAGAGTTGTCCAAGGTCGTACATCAGAGAATAAGTCAGCTCTAATATCAACCTTGAAGTCTGAAAAAGTCTGAACCACTATTTGTACCTCGACTAATGACAAGCAGCCAGCTGGAAAAGTTTCCGATAAAAGCTGCAAGTCAACCACTTTCCGTAAAAGTAAGGGGACTCTACATAATTCAAAAAAAAGAGTTGTTTGCTACCCATAGAGTGACACGTGGACAGTTTGTCTCCAACGGATTTCACAACTAACGTCTATAAATAGAGGGAAGGTCGAATTCGCACTAGTCGCACTACACGATCATACAAGCGACCTATTGAGGGAACCCAAGCTTTCAAAGAACTCAAGCTCTAGAATTCTTAAACGAATATTCAAGTGAAGAACATGAACCCAGAGAGATTATTCCTCATTGTTCTTCACTCTAGAAGCCTTTCTTGTTCCCACCCTCTAACTTAAGCTCATTGTAATATCTATAGCTTAGATCGAAGGAGTTCATTTATTGAACTGTTCTTAGTGTTAAGAACTCTTTCATAGTTGGAGATACATTCAAACAAATTGTTTGACCCAGTAAACTGAGACTTGCTCAGTCTAATCACAAGTTACAGTTTGTCCAGTGCACAAACTAACTGAGACTAACTCACTATAATAAAATAGTTTTCTGCCTTGTTCAGGATAGTGGACGTAGGATCTTGCGTATCCGAACCACTTTAAAAATTGTTGTGTCGTTAACTGTTGCATTGATTAACTTCTTATAACTGAAAATATCTGTACAAATCATACAACAACATTTTCTGTACAAGCTTAAAACGTTAGATTAATCTACTGAAACTGATTTTGATAAACAAACGTTTTCAAACAAACTTAATCGGGCCTACACTTCCGCACCCTACAGAATGCTGCTAAACGCTTCTGAATTCTGACAGTAAGTCAGCTAGCAGAGCTCAACACCTTCCGTCACTCTATCCACGCGATCAAGAACAACTTGCTTGGTCTGCTGAATTCATTCAATAGACATCTTCCGTATATCGGACTATTCGCGTTTGAGTTTGAAAAAGGTTTTCAGGTGTATTCACCCCCCCTCTACACCTGAACGTTTGACTCGGGACCAACGATTGGTTTCAGAGCAAGAGTTCTTTTGACTCTTGTTGTCTGAAACTGGTCTACTCGAATTGATCTTTTGAAAACATTTTTCACAGCATACATCTCTTCATACATCCTTAACCCATAAACTGTGCATTATGTTTGATATGTCAGGGATTCGGATGGTACCCATGTTCTTAGTAGAGAACTATGGCGTATGGCGCGTAAGAATAGAGGTGCACTCGACCTCACTACATGACATCATGTCTGATGTGCTGGAAACTGGTCCTATCATTCCTCTCATTAATTGCGTTAAATTCATTGAGGAAGGTGGAGCCGAAATAGGGGAGATGATTGCCAAGAACAAATCAGACTACATGCTTGAAGAGAAGAAGCTTCATAATCTAGATAGAGTTGCACATAATGTTATTTTAACAACTCTAAGTGATTTCTTATCTAGGCAGGGTTCAGGACTGCTAGTCCGCGAAAGAACTTCTGGATGCATTGGCGTTACTGAGTTGAGGGACTCAGAAGATCAAGAATAAAAAACTAACGCTGGAGCTCCAGAAGCTTGAGAGACTCACCCTTATGCCCAATGAGAGAATTGAAGATCTGAACGATAGATTCCCAAGCATAATATACACAATCAACGGGCTAGGGAAGACACTCTCGAATAGTGAGATGAACTCGAAGATACTACTTGCATTGCACGAAGGACATTGGAGTTCATTCGCCACGTATCTTCGACACTCGACCTTGATTCGTTTCTACGGACCATATATTTTCTGAATTAAAGCTATAGGAGTTAGAGTTCAGTCTACCTCACAAGATAAGGGATGTAGCTGACAATACACATGATCATGCTCTAAAGGCACCGGCCAAGACTCCACCCGCAGTAGTGAGCAATCAAACAACTTCAACAAGCTCGGTCTCGATTCCTCCCGAAGGAACCTTGGTCGAACGATATGCTCTGGCGGCCCTTAAGTACCGGAGAGAGAAGGATAGGAGGATCAAGTGAAGAAATACTACCGAAAATCCCAAAGTAAGCATGATTCACCTTCTAAAGGAGATCATAACCAAAAACTCTTTGAATGCATGAATGAAGAATGCGCTTCCAAGCACGAAAAGTCGGAACATAAATCAAGCGAGACCCTCTTCATGTTATAACCGCAAGAAAGATGAGAACCGCCAATACGAGGGTCCGAGAGCGAGTGCAATGAGAGAGTTGTGCAACAAGCTCGAAGAGAGAAGTTCGCCAAAAAGAGCCAAGCCTTCATTGCTTGAGAACTTTCGAAGATTTTGAAGAGGTAGAGAACTTCATGGACTCATCGATTATGAAGTCTCATTCATCGCCGTAGAAGCTAAAGAAAATGAGAAGTGTCTCATGGCCGCGAGAAGAGGATGAGGTAAACTCCTATGTAAATTATGTACCCTCTCTACCATGCACACATAATACACAATCTATCGCGGTGATCATCCGAGAATGCATGCGCCCTATGAAGCCTTACTAGATGAGTAGAAAAAGATGAGTTTGGACTTCAATAAGATACTTCGGGAGATGGATCTCCGAGAGCCGAGAATGAGAGACTTTCTAAGTCCTGTCGGGACGGTTCGAGTCGGCTCGGCTTGCCAAGAGACGGAAAGAGGAGAATAAATCTCACGATGACACGGTCTCAAGCAGCAAGAAGGACTAATCTCAAAGCACTGACCAAAGACTTGGCAACGAAAGTCACTAACTAGGTTGTTGGTCCTGAGACGTGCTTCGGGTGTAGCGGGGGGGGGATGGTGAATGCACCGAATACAAATTCTTTGTCAACGCGAAAGTTAGCTTTAGGCCGAGTGTGCTCCGAGCCGAGTCAAATAGCCGGATATACTTTCGGATCGCGTGGGCAGAGATTTCTTCTGCGAGTTCAGCTCTACCGACTTATGTCGGTTGAACAAGTAGTTCGATATTAGAGTTGTATGCGGAAGTATAGGCCCTATGAAACGTCTCGATTGGAAAACCGGTTTTATGTTGAGTTTTATGAAATATAGTTTTATGCAATATGAACAGTTAAGCAAAGCAACAGTAAATCAACACAACAAGTTTTTCAAGTGGTTTGGACACGCTGGGTCCTACGTCCACTGTCCTGACCTAACCAGGAGAACTTGTATTTTTATACTGAGCAAGTCTCAATGATCTATTCATAGGACAGATACAAACTTGTTTGCTTATACTGAGCAAGTCTCAGTGATCTGTTCACAGGACAGATATCTATTTATAGTCGTAGTTACTTTGCAGGGTTTTCGAACTTAAAGAGTTTGAGCTTCTCAAACTATGAGGAAGTTCTTACAGTAAGAACGTTTCACAAATTGTGAACTCCCTCGGGGTTTCTAAGCTAATGATATTACAGTTTAGCTCGCTTAGATAAGAGAAGGGGAACAAGTATTCTATAGAGAGAAGAACTAAAGAAGATTCTAATTATAAGTTCAAGTTCTTCGCTGGGTATGCAGTGAGCTTGCTAGAGATCGTTTGTGCGTTGAAAGCTTCAGTTCCCGGTGTGTTTCTGCATGAAGAATCTCCTCTATTTATAGTGTTCGATTTGTGAATAGATCTGTTGGAGAGGTTCTAGACACGTGTCGAAACGACAAGGAAAACAACTACTTTAATTTGAACGTTGATGAGTCGGTGCACTATAGAGATATGCCTCTTTTTCAGTCTCGGAGTAGCTTTTGTCAGAGCAAGTAAGGCGTTGTCACCTCCTTATTGGTCAATGTAGATTGTTAGGTGAGGTTTGTCAAACATCAAGGTTGACTCCCTCTGAATCCTCGGACCTTCAACGAAAGTGTCTTCCTACTTACATTCTTCTGAGCATTCAGTGCGTGTGGCACGAATTCCTTTACAGATTCAGTTGGTGGTCGGTGACCAACCGACTTCTTCGATGCGAGTCCATCGGTGAGTGCAACGGCTCGACAGATCTCCTTGATTGTCGAGATGATCTTATATGATAAATTAGTAAAGTCGTCCGAGGTTGTTCACATCGGAAAAGTCGGCTTCGGTGTTGCGCCTAGAAGTCCGTGTGTCTCAACTACTTTCTACGCCTCGACCAATGACAAGCGGAGCATAACCGCCAAAGTTACGGTAAAAGCTGCAAGTCAACAACTTTTACGGAAATGGAGAAAAAAACTCTATGCGATTCGTTAAAAGAGTCGTTAGCTACCCAAAGAGAGTGACACATGGACAGTTCGTCTCCAACGGATCTATCCATAGCTCACCTCTATAAATAGAGGGAAAAACAGATCGAAGAACACACAACAACACAGAGCGATTTACGAGCAACGAACGAACAAGTTACAAGCTTTCCGCAACAACTTCAGAGAAACACTCAACGCGAAAGGCAACATCTTTGCTCTAGGGAACCAAGCTGAATAGAATCGAAGCCTCTAGTAACCAAGTGATTGAACAGGAACCCAGAGAGATTATTCCTGATTGTTCATCACTCTAGAAGCCATTTCTTGTTCCCTTCCCTATAACCTAAGCTCCACTGAAATATCTATAGCTTAGACCCGAAGGAGTTCGTATCTTGAACTGTTCTTAATGTAAATAACTCCTTCATCGTTGGAGAGTTTGTCAAACTTTATAGTTTGATCCTTGTAAACTGAGACTAACTCAATATAATAAAATAGCCTCCTGATCTTTTCGGGACAGTGGACGTAGGATTGTTTGATATCCGAACCACTTTAAAATCGCTGTGTTCATTTACTGTTGCATTGATTTACTGTTCATACTGAAAACCGTTTTACAAAATCATTCAACAGAGTTTCAGCAAAGCTTAAACTGAGTACACTAAACTACTGAAACAGTTTTAATAAAAACGTTTTCAAACTCAACTGAATCGGGCCCGATTGCTACCACCCGCTTGCTCTTTAAAACTGAACCTTGAACCGAACTTTTCAACAACATTGGATTTATGATAAGCGTGAACACTGGAATGCACAAGAAGTAAAGTCGGCTTGATTTTTTTAATACAAAGACGAAGTTGATCCACATCGGTGGTGAGAATGGACCTAAGAATGGACCTAAGTATAATACCATGACGAGAAACGTAGGCATAATAAATTTCATAAACTGATGAAAGTGAAAATGGATTAAGATTGTATTAAATAAACTGTCGTAATATGGAGAGACAAACATAGTTGGCTGGAAAGCAGACAAATCTTACTTCACCGCTAACATACTGGGACAAATTGTTAAGTTGCCTGTTAAAATGAACTATGATGTTATACCAACTTTCCATTTTTATATATTGAGTATGGAAGCAAAATTCTATAGAATTATTTTGTAATTGAAGATGAAATAAAAGAGGATGCAGTGTATTCAATGAGGACGCCAATCAACTGTATTAATATAGAAAACATAGAGCTACATAACAAATTTCATGATCGGTCAATTTTTACCATGCATAAAGCTGATTAAGTATCGCCTTGGCCGTGAGCGTAACCGAGAGGGACTAGACCAGGGATCCCTAGCACTTGATGGGATGTAATATTTTTTTGTTTTATAACCTAGCAGGACTGGAGCAGGACCGAGCGAGAATCAGCGAGCAGGATTCTGCTCCCTGTGAAGTTAGAAAAGTTGAGCGGGATTCGACAGTGGGAGCAGGATTCACGCAGGATGCGAGCGGGATTCTACTCTTGTGGAATAAGAGGGCTGAGCGGGATTTGACAGCGCAAGTGGGACTCGAGTGGGATGCCGAGTGGGATGCTTCACTTTACAAATTTTAATTATTTACGCATAAAATAATGCAAAATAACGAACTAATCTTAATGTGCAGGCTCACAAGCCTGAAAAGTTGGGATTTGAAGGAAATATTAGGTTAGGAATCTATACCTTCCTCCTTCATATGTTGTCGCAGCTTTGATTGTTGCTCGTGTGTCAGATCTTCTGATCTGTGTCCCGGCCTATTTCTTCCTTTGGGTAGTCAGAGAACTGAAGAAAATAAATTTTTTATCTCTCTTAAAACTCACGCACGGCGTGTATGAATTTGTATATGTGTATGTTCTGTTTATGAACAGAATACTAATATATATAGGCTTCAAAAGCCAATATAATATTAATATATTTGTAGCCCATTAATTTAATTATATTCCTAATGGGCTTCCACATAATTAGCCCATAATATAATTAATTAATCCATTTGGGCTACAAATATTTATAATTAATTGGCTCGACCCAATTAATTCCCGAGATAAATAACATTATTAAATAATGTAAAAATTACATTAATCTAATAATAATAATTTCTGAGAGACAATAAATAACTAGGCAACTAATTGGGCCAGATCAGGGATCTAATACAAGAAATAAAGCAGGGCCTCAAATTAATTAATTATCTATTCTCGCCTAAAGCAAAATTAATTAATAAACACGGATTCATTGCACTTAGAGAATCCGTCTTGACTTACCCCTTTATCCCAAATTGAGCAAGGGCTTGTATTTTAGACTTAATCGATCTCCGTATTTAATATAAAAATATCCGTTAATTAATTAAGCTCACCGACGACTTAAATTAATTAACATCTTATATTCATGAGTAGTACCACTCGACCTTATTAACACACCCTGAACTTAATCATCCAGTAGGGTTTAGTGTGCTAATCCTTACGAGTTCCTCGGGAGATATTATCAACCCATTTTACTAGGATACGGATGCAAGATACGGACAACCGGCTGAGCCACAAATAACTACTAACACCCAAGATACGTAGATCCGGTCGCGATGACGTTCACTATAGTAGGTCAAAGTGATAGATAGCCAAATGCACTCAGCTGAAGTCCTACCAAGCTTAAGACCAGCTAAGTCACTGAGATCTTGGTTCTCCACTAAGGTCAGTTAGGAGAACACATTTCACTGTGATTCATCAATACACTACCTTAAGTGTACCAGTAAAGACAAGCAGTCAAGGCAAGCCCCTTCTTATCTAGGATCTTGCTTAAACCGACAACTTATCCTTAAGTTGTCTCAAGCCGTGATAACTTGTTTATATCTTGTCGATTCAACCAATTTGTGTTGTCTTACGTGATACCCGACACACTACACAAATCTAACTTTTGTACAAGATAAACGATAACATGTGCAAATATATATATTTATCAGATAGGAGAATAAAATAGTGGTAGGGACAAAACACATTGTATACAAGCATAAAATTTGCTTCCAGTATATAAAATCCCAATAATTCTCCCACTTATACTAAAGTAAACTTTTAGTATACAATGTGTCAGTTCTAGGTACAAACTAGTACTCAACTATCTCTCGGCTATCTATTCTATCCATCACTACATCTTCTCCCACTTATACAAAAGTTTCTGTAGTCCTAAGTGGGGGACATCTTTATCACTCCTAAGCCACGAACATGCTTCTCGTAAGCCGGGAGTGGTAAGCTCTTTGTGAAAGGATTAGCTAGGTTAACTTCAGTTCCAATTTTGTCAATCACCACATCACCTCGATTTATGAATACTCGTATAATGTGGTACTTCCTGTCTATGTGTTTAGACGCCTTGTGAGATCTAGGTTCCTTAGAATTTGTCACTGCACCCGCATTATCACAATAATCGTGATCGCCTAAGGAAAATTCTGAACAATATCAAGATCCAGGAGGAAATTCTTAAGCCAAACTGCCTCTTTCGAAGCTTCTGAAGCAGCTACATACTCTACTTTCATGGTTGAGTCCGCAATGCATTTCTGCTTTGCACTCCTCCATGAAATGGCTTCACCTCCCAAGGTAACACACATAACCCGAGGTAGACTTCTTTTCATCTCTGTCGCACTGGAAATCCGACTACGTATAACCCAAAGACTCTGAGATCGTCGATTGGTAAACAAGCTCTATAATCTCTAAAGTACATTTAAGGTACTTGAGATATGCTTGACCGCTGATCCGGTGTTCCTTTCTTCGGGTTAGACCGATATCTTGAGACAATGCCTACAACATATGAGATATCTCGGTCTCGTATAAAGCATCGCATACATGAGGCTACCGACGACGGAAGCATATAGTACTAGCCTCATACTTTCTATCTCTTCATGCATTTTAGGGCACTCGATTCTTAGATAGAAAAATGTCATGTCTGAAAGGTACTAAACCTCTCTTGGCCTTTGCATGCTAAAACGAGCAATAACAGTGTCAATGTAGGACGCTTGTGACAAGCTTAATATCATTTTTCGACGATCTCGAATAACCTTGATCCCAAGGATGTAAGCAACTTCACCGAAGTCCTTCATTTGAAACTACTTGAATAACCATGTCTTTACGTCTGATAACACTTCAACATTGTTTCAAATGAGAAGGATGTCATCTACGTAAAATGCAAGAAACACCACTGATCCATTAATATAAATACGGTACACACGCACCTCGTTAGGATAGGATACAAATCCATAGGATTTGACTACCTCGTCGAAAATCGGTGCCATAGCACCGGAAGCTTGCTTATGTCCATAAATGGACTTCTTAAGCTTCCAAACTAGATGCTCTTCACGCTCCTTCACATAACCATCTGGTTGTTTCATGTAGATGTCTCTACCTTTTTAAAGGTGACCGTTTAGGAATACGGTTTTGACATCCATTTGCCAGATCTCTAGGTTCATGTGATCTGCTATGGCAAGGAGTATCCGAATGGACTTGATCATTGCTACAGGCGAGGAGGTCTCTTCATAATCGATACCTTCATTCTGGGTAAAACCCTACGCCACTAGCCTGGCCTTAAACGTCAAGATCTCTCCATTTCGTCCTCTCTTTCTCTTGTATACCCACTTACTACCAATAACCTTGCAGCCCTCAAGTAGTTCAGTGATATCGTATACATCCATATCAGTTATGGACTTAAATTCTGAGTCCATGGCCAGGAATCTGCATCTATATCTTCCACTGCTTCGTTGTAAGTCTAGGGATCCACGGTGTCTTGTTCATTTGCCGGGAGATGGTCAAACGTCTCCCCAGTGAACATATATCGATCAGGTGTAAATATCACCTTCCCACTACATCGAACAATGTCAGGCGCTGTGTTAACAGATTGTGCGATTACTCGTGGAGTACTATCTTGCACAACCGGTTGTTCAAGTGGAACTTCGACCACCTTGTAATTCCTCAAGGATGATGTCGACTCGAGATTTATGGTTACTAATGTAATCCTTTTCTAAGAACGAGCATTAGTGCTAACAACGATCTTTGTTCTTTAGGATCATAAAAGTATACACCATTCGTTTCCTTCGGATTCCCTATGAACAACATCACTTACGAACGTGATTCCAATTTGTCGGCCTGCATATTTAGCACATAAGCGGGATAACCCCAAATCCTTAAGTGGTGCATACTTGGGTTTGTACCCGCTCCACAACTTCAAAAGGGATCTTTTGTACCGACTTGGATGGCACAGCGGTTCAACAAGTATCTTTGCGAGTTTCTAAGGTATATCCCCAAAAAGAAACTAGCAAAGTTGCATAACTCATCATCAACCGAACCATCTCTAAGAGACTTCGGTTCCTTCTCTCCGACACACCATTCTGGCGAGGCGTGCCCGGTCTTTGTCGTCGAGTGGGATGTAATCCCATGCACATTCTCGTCAAGTAGTCCTTGAAATCGTTGGATATGTATTCCCTACCACGATCAGATCTTAGTGTTTTGATTTCTTTACCTAACTTCTTCTCCACTTCTGCCTTGAATTCCTTAAAGGTTTCAAAGCAATCCAACTTGTGGCGAATAAGGTAAACATATCCATAGCTCGAGTAATCGTCAGTAAATGTGACAAAATACTCATTCCCTCCACGAGCTTGTGTAGACATAGACCCACACAAGTCAGAATGTATCAAACTTAATACTTCTGTGGCTTTATAACCCTTTGCCTTCAAAAGCCTAGTCATCATCTTTCCTTCCAAACAGGTTTCGCAAGTTGGAAATGGTTCAACTTGGAGAGACTCCAAATGATCCATATTCCACCAACCTTTGAGTCCTGTTAAGATTGATGCGACCTAGTCTTAAGTGCCACAGATAAGTTTGGTTTACCTTGGAAGAATCTTTCATCTTCTTTGGATTTGATGATGAGGAACAGAACTACGCGGTTTACAAGTAATAGTATATAAAGATCCGTTTAATGAGTGCGCCGCGAGATAAAATCATCGTCTTTCATGATAGAAACTTCACTATCAAAACTTGATTTATAACCATCCATGGTGCAGAGTTTTGAAACAGAAATAATGTTTCGCTCAAACTCAGGCACATATTAAACATCTTTAAGTACTAAAACATAACTATCAAAAGATAGATGTAAATCTCCAATGGCAATCGCAGGAACTTTCGATTTATTGCCCATTGAGACTACCACCTTGCCATTGCTCAATTGCCTTTTCTGCAAGAAACCTTGCAAGGTGTAACAAACATGATCAGTTGCTCCCGAATCCACTACCCATTCGTAGGTAGAAGAGGAAACCAGAACAGTTTCAGTTATAAGAGCGACTCACGTCTCTTTCTGTTTTGCTTTGACATTTAAATAATCACTCTTCCAGTGTCCTTTCTTACCATAATTGAAGAACCTTCCTTTCTTCTTTGGCATTCACATGCCGCCGATAAGGACCGTCTTCTTACTCCCCTTTGCTCTTCTTGAATTGACCACCCTTTCGCTCTTTTTCGGTATCCGCCTTTCGGAGGATTCCTTTAACTACTAGGGATATTCAAGACTTGAGCACTCTTGCCCTTTCCTATAACCTCTTTGACCGCTACTAAAGATTTGAGTAACATACTCATAGTAAACATGTTCTTAGACATAGCGGTCCTAAAACAGAAGTTCTTATAGGACATTTGCTGAGCTTTTATTGGGAGAGGTAAGATATCTCTTCCACTCTATGAAATTATTTAAAAATTGTTAAACCCGTTAGGGTTTTGTTGGGTGAGCTTGTTTAGGAACTCGAAAAACATTCGAATAGGCATATATCGAAAAATATAATTTAAGCATGTAAGAAAGTTATATTTGCACATAATTCGTAATTAACCATCACTGTAACCTTTTGAAAAACCAATGATGTTAAATAGGTGAATAGCCTCAGAGATCACACTCGCAAGCCACTCAGGTGGACGTTTACTCGTGTACCCCTGGACCAAGCTATATACCTAGCTCTTTAATTCAAATCCACGCCTAGGTTCTTAAGACGAATGAAATTAATAATCCGATATCTACGGACCATGTCACTATTATTATTAAAACGCGAGAAGGGACTTCTCGGGGAAGTTGTACCGGCGGTGACATCTAAGCTTTGACCATTAATTTGACCGAATTAACATCAAATTCTCGAAATTGGCATACTTACGCGAACCATACCGCATTCAATTTGATTTAATTGGCCATCTTATTTAATTATTATCTGCTAGAGTAGTCGTGTTTACTAGGCACGCAAGCCACTCAGGTGGACGTTTACGGCTTCGCTCCCACTACTCAATAATAATTAAATACTCCCTCTGTCTCATTCCACTTGTCTTGTTTCTTTTGGGCACGGAGATTAAGAAGAGTGGGTGGTTGTGTGTAGATGAGTGTGATTGTGTGTAAAGAGGTAGGCCCCACAAAGAAAAAAGTGGTAGGTTGTTTAATGATTAGGCTTCCTTTTTTTGGAAACTAGACAAGTCGAACGGGACAACCCAAAAAGGAAAACTAGACAAGTCGAATGGGACGGAGGGAGTATTACATTAGAAAACCCATCTCACAAAACTCGTGATTCAAAAATACAAGCAAGCCACTCAGGTGGACATTTACTTATATAATTGTTTCACTTTTGTGTAGGGTCCAATTAATGGAGGTCCAGGTTAAATATTTAATTTCCAATTTAAAAGGAATCCAATTAAATATTTAATTTATTATTTGCTTAGTCTTTTTCTTCAAAAGGCTCGTTGAATCATGCATTCACCACATAATTCCTAAAGCATGCAATTTCTAAGCGCACATAATAAAACGTGCTCGCGAAAATTAAAACATGCTTTAATACGACATAAATCCTATTTACATGCTTTTCTAAGCGCAATTAAACACATAATCGCATGCTAAAGCATAATAATAAATAAATGCACAAATAGAAAATTTAAAACGTCGTTATCGGGCTTTAAAACACGTAATTCTGAACTATTACATTGCCCGATCATAACACAGCTCTTCGATCTTCAAAATCTTCGAATCCAAAAGCGCATCGCCACATCATCGGGGAGTACGCCACGTGGCGGGCTACGTGTACGCCTGGTTAGCAAGGGCTGATGTGCGCGCGCCATGTCAGCATCATCTTCTTCACCACGAAATCATGCCGCCGCAGCCCGCCGTCCACAGAGGGAGTCGTCCGCGGCCTTGCCGCCCCTCACCGGCCAGCGTTGTCGCTAAAAAACCGGCTGGGAGCACGCTCAGCCGCGCGTTTCTGCGCTTGTCGGCTGCGCGGCGGCCGCCGCCTCCTGCCGCCTCGTCAGTCGTCCCCGCCCCTTCCAGACGCCTCACAGACGTCTGGGCTGTGAAGAACAGCCGCCAATCGGACCCTAGACCCGCCGGGAATCTCCGCCGCAAGATGCGGCGGAACCCTAGCCGAATTAGGGTTTTCTTCCAATTTGGAGCTTTTACGGACAACACGACCACTTACGCTTTCCGATGCTATTCCGGACAAACCAGAAATCGGAATGGGTCGTGCGACCTATCCAGATGAAGCTAACGAGAACACGAACAAAACTATCCGAACTGATCAGAAAAATTAGTTGACACGCACCCCCACGCGCCGTCGCAAGTCGGCGGTCGTAATCTGCCAGAAAATAGGGTTTTGCCTTTTTCGTCTTTCTGCGCCGTCGCGCCTCGATTTTCATGCATTTCGGACCAAAATACAGTATAAAATTACAAATACAACGATGCACATTGGTCCTATCAACTACTTGAGGATTTTCTCACGAGAAAAATGTTACAACGGGGTCAAAACTGTGGCTCGCAGGCCGCCCCAAACACGAAAATTAACCCTATAACGACAGAATTAAACCCTAATCATGCTCCTAACAACAACAATCAGAGCCTAAACCAAGCTCTGATACCAATTGAAGGAAATATTAGGTTAGGAATCGATACCTTCCTCCTTCTTATGTTGTCGCAGCTTTGATTGTTGCTCGTGTGTCAGATCTTCGATATGTGTCCCGGCCTATTTCTTCCTCCGGGTGGTCGGAGAAGTGAAGAAAATAAATTTTTTGTCTCTCTTAAAACTCACGCACGGCGTGTATGAATTTGTGTATATGTATGTTACGTTTATGAACAAATTACAAATATAAATAAGCTTCAAAAGCCCAATATAATATTAATATATTTGTAGCCCATTAATTTAATTATATTCCTAATGGGCTTCCACATAATTAGCCCATAATATAATTAATTAATCCATTTGGGCTATTAATATTTATCAATGAATTGGCCTGACCAATAAATTCGAGATAAATAACATTATTAAATAATGTAAAAATCACATTAATCTATTAACAATGATTTCGAGAGACAATAAATAATTAGGCAACTAATTGGGCCGGATCAAGGATTTAATACAAGAAATAAAGCGGGGCCTCAAATTAATTAATTATCTATGCTCGGCTAGAGCAAAATTAATTAATAAACACGAGATTCATTCCACTAGAGAATCAGTGCTTGACTTACCCCTTTATCCCAAATTGAGCAAGGGCTTGTATTTTAGACTTAATCGATCTCCGTATTTACGATAGAAATATTTGTTAATTAATTAAGCTCAGCGACGGCTTAAATTAATTAACATCTTATATTCCTGAGTAGTACCACTCGATCTTATTAACACACCCGAACTTAATCAATCGGCCGGGTTCGGTGTGCTAATCCTTACGAGTTCCTCGGGCGGTGGCGGAACCGAGGGGTGCGGGTGGGTGCGACCGCACCCCCGTTTTTCGTGTTGAAGTTGAAATTCGTGTTTAAATTTTATGAAAAAAATATTTTCGCACCCCGTATTTTACGAAAATTTAATATATGGAAGCGAATTTAAAAATATTTTATGTGTGATACATGTTTTAGAAAAAATCTAGCTTTATTTATCCATATCCTAATTTATCTATGATTGAATCCCTTATATGGTAAGTTATATACTAAATTATATAAGTACGGAAATAAATATGGATAAAATATATTTGATACTGTTGGGTTATGAGTCAGTAGATGATACTCAACAGTTAGTGGGTTAAAATAATATTGGGGGAAATCGTAGTAGTACTATGGAATTGAAGATCCCAAAACCCAGCTGATATCAGTAGTGTAGTGTCTTGATAAGATTAAGCGATGTATAGGCTGAAGCTGTTGTTTTGTTTTGTTTATCCTTGTGTCTATGTCCTGTATGGGGTAAAATGTTGGATTGATCTTCCGTCGAAGTTACTTTCTAGAACCCCACGTCATCAGTGTAAGAGCCTGCGTTCTTGAGTCATCAGCTGATCTTCGCCTCAGTAGAAGACATCTCATCAACTGATAGACATCAGCTGAAGAACTCTATGGAAGCTCAGTACCTTCGCAGTCATCAGCTGACCACACTCAAGAGAATATCTCTTGTCGGCCGACTCGGGACGAAGAAGACGAGGACCATTTCAAGTCTATCAGATCAGACAGAAAGCGACCCATTGTTAAAGTCTTTTCGAAAGTCGGCGAGGAAGACCATACGAGGATTAGGGAGAGTCAACTTCGATGTCGACACAATCTCACCTACCACAAACCTCGACCAATGAGAAGCCGTCAACGCGATATCTGCTCTGACCAACTAAAGCTGCTCTCATGTACAGTATCAACAAGTCGACAATTCGAATTTATGGTCGTTTTCTTTGGAAGGTTGTGACACGTGGCATCGTCGTCTTCAACGGACATATGCTGTTTCACGACTATAAATAAAGAAGAAAATCCGAGCTCCACGCACGGGATATCAAGGGAAAACGCTCAAGCTTTCAAACAACTCTAGCGCATTCAAGATCAATCCGGCGAAGAACTTGCTTAATAGAATATCATTAGTTCTTCTCTCCAGAGTTCTTTAGATCCCTCTTCTCTAGCTAAGCTCATTGCCAAATCTATAGCTTAGAAATTCGAAGGAGTTCACATTTAGTGATTGTTCTTATTGTAAGAACTCCTTCCTAGTTGGAGATTATCCCCTTCCCTTCAAACCTCGGTTTGATTTGTAAAGTCGCTAAGGACTAGAACTTAGAAGGGTCCGTCCGGTCACGAGATTCCTTCTTGTGAGGCTTGCTCGAGATAAATCAACAAGACCTCCTGTTCGACGGGACCGTGGACGTAGGATCTTGCGTATCCGAACCACGTTAAAAATTGCTTGTGTTATTTCTTGTTTTATTGCATCGCATACAAGCGATTACAAAATCATATCCTTGCATAAAATGTATTCTTAAAAACGCACTAACCAAAACTACTTGTGAAAATCACGTTTTCAAAGGCGAGACGAATCTCCGGGCCCCACACTATTCCGCACTAAGGTTTTCGGCGAGTCTCAACGGCCCGACAAAGTCGGTAGGAGAGCTCGATAGTTAACTCACTCTGACCCGAGATCAAAGGTTCTTACTTGGCACTATTCATCAGTCGCACCAAACAGCTCAGCTGTCCTTCGGTTTGAGAAAAATAGCAGTACTCAGGTGTATTCACCCCCCTACACACGACTCTCGTCTCCGGACCAACAATACCTTATATGATTAGGAACCTTTAGATAATGATTTCTAGGCCTATAAATATACCGTTAGTCGTCCATAATTTAGTTTCACATTAGATTTTCGAAAATCTGCCAGCATATCTGCGAAGTGTTTCAAGAATTATTTACATATCTTCCCGTCGTCATCTCGTTGTGAAAATTTAGGATCGTCTTATTTTGACTCTTCCAGTTTCAACTGCAACATCTGAACGAGTATTTTCTAAAATGAAGCTCGTAAAGACAAGGCTAAGGAATAAAATGGAAGATGATTTTCTACTTGGTTCTATGATAAAGAGCATTGAAAATGAAATTGCTAAGAGTTTTGATATTGACTCAATTATTGATGAGTTCAATAACATGAGAAAGCGTAGATCACAATTTTAGACTCGCTATTTTTGTCGTTTTTATGGTTTTTGTATATCATTTTAGACTCATTATTTTGTCATTTGTATATGTTATAAGTACTTTGACTTCCTTATGCTTATTGTTATATTATCTTTTCTCTAAAAAAAATTTGGGAGCTCCGCCCCGAACCCCAGATAAGACTCGCCCCTATCTATAAATCCTGGTTCCGCCCCGTGCTCGAGAGGATATTATCAACCCATTTTACTAGGATACGGTTGCAAGATACAAACAACCGGCTGAGCTACAAATAACTACTAACACCCAAGATACGTAGATCCGGTCGCGATGACGTTCACTATAGTAGGTCAAAGTGATAGATAGCCAAATGCACTCGGTTGAAGTCCTACCAAGCATAAGACCCGGCTAAGTCACCGAGCTCTTGGTTCTCCACTAAGGTCGGTTAGGAGAACACATCTCACCTGTGATCTATCAATACACCACCTTAAGTGTACCGGTAAAGACAAACAACCAAGACAAGCCACTTCTTATCTAAAGCTGCGGCTTAAACCGACAACTTATCCTTAAGTTGTCTCATTGTGATAAGCTGTTTATTTCTTGTCGGTTCAACCAATTTGTTTTGTCTTACGTGATACCCGACACACTACACAAATCTAACTTTTGTACAAGATAAAGGATAACATGTGCAAATATATATATATTTATCAGATAGGAGAATAAAATAGTGGTAGGGACAAAACACATTGTATACAAGCATAAAATTTGCTTCCAGTATACAAAATCCCAACATGGTTTTTCAATAGAAATTATAAAGATTGGATAAATTTATCTTTTGCTCTAAGGATACGGGTATTTTAGAAAACACCATACATTACGTAAAAATATGAAATTCTTTTAAATAAATTAAATCAAATTATAGTGAAATAGTTGAATCTAAAAGAGATAAGATGAAATAAATTCTATTTAAAATTGAATAAAGAAATATTTGAAATTGAATTAAATTACAATTGAAATTGAGTTGAAATTAAAAGGCCAAAAGGGTAATTAAAGGTTTTAAATCAATTGAAATTGAATTTAAATTAATTGGAATTAAAGTACTATTGGTTTCATATATATAATAAATCTTATGTTTCTAAGACTTATTTTGTTCATGATTTTTTTTGCACTGCATTTCAACTATAAAGTTGGTTTTTGAAAAAAACATTACGTCAATCTATACAATGTGGGGCAGTCTATTGTGAAATTGGTTGCATTTGCAACCGGATCAAACATGATTCAATTTCATGCCTATTTACCCGGCCCAAGATCCATAAATATATACACAAACTCCTTATGCGCATCGCATAAGCATCGCCTCTCTCTCTCCTCATGCGCATCGCGTAAGCATTGCCTCTCTCTCTCTCTCCATCCAACAAAAAAATAGATATATCTCGCTTCACTCACACCCATCGTCGCCGCCATGATTGCTCTGCCTCCATTCATCCATCGTCGCCAAGTCGCCGACGAGTCTGCAAGCTTGTACAATCTCAGCTTTTTTACGATCAGAGATTCATACTTTATTGACCGGTCTGAAATTATAACTGGTGTTAGAAAACACGTCATTCTACATTCTGACCAAATGAATTGTAATTCTAACTGTTAGATTTTAAGTTATAATTTCCGAAATTTTCTTGCTAGTTTTGTGGATATTTTATATCTTTTTTTTCGGTTTGTAATTCTAGTGCCTTCGTAGTTGTTGTTAAGGGCCATATATCATACTATACTTGCTCGATTATACACTTTACGTGGTTATATTGTAAAGGTTAGACCTAAGAGTGTCATGGTTTTTACCTCTTCACATTGGAGGGGACTTTTCACGTAAATCTTTGTGTTCTCTCGTGGTATTAGTTTATGCTCCTAATGTATTCTACATGTTGGGGGATATAATTTTGATTTACGATGCGTATGTATTTTATGTGATTTTCAAAAGACACTTTTGTCCTTAGCAAATGACATTTTTTTTTTCAAAACAATTGACATACTCAATAAATGATATTTTTTGTTCTAGATAAATGACACATTAATTTGTTCACAACAAATGACACTTTTGTTCACAATAATTAACATTTCTTTCCTAAACAAACGATAATTTTACAAAAAAATAGTTGATATTTGATAAATGACACTTTTGTTAAAAATAAATGACACATTTGATCATAACGGTGACACTTTTGTTCACAACAACTAACACTTTCCTAAACAAATGACACTTTTATGAGAGTTAAATGACACTTGATAAGTGGAACTTTTGTTAAAAATAAATGACACTTTTTCCTAAATAACTTCAGTTAGAAATAAATGATATTTTTGTTCGAATATATGATATTCTACAAATGATAATTTTTATTTAAAACAAATGACATTTTGGTTGAAACAAATTTAAACTCAACAAATGATATTTTTGTTCAAAACAAATGACACTTCTTTCAATGATGGTAAGATGACGTTGAAAACGAAAACATTTTTTTTTTTCGAAACAAATGATACTCGACAAATGAAACTTTTTTCATAATAAATGACACTATTATTCATAACAAATGACACGTCCGTCCATAATAAAATTGAAAAAAAAAAATAAAAAATAAAATTGTTAAATAAATTAAAAACTTAAAAGAAGATAAAAAGAACAGATAAAATTAAAGATAATTACAATTATTAAAAAATCAAACAGTAATTTTCGCTAGATAAATATATAAAAAAGATGAATGTAAAAAATAAAAATAAAAAAAATGTTAAAAATAAAAAAAAAAAAAAAACTAATTAAAAATCAAACAGTAACTCTCGCTAAATAAGAAAATTGAAAATATATGTAAGAAAAATAAATTGAACTAACAGAAATTGAACCAAATACCTCTTGGTTAATAGAAGAACACCTTATCATTAGGCTATGAGCTATTAGTATAATACAACTAGCACATAATGTATATATTACTTTGTTCCGCACGCAGATCAAAATTGAATAATTGGGCCACATTGGATCCGCACGACCTGATTGCATGTGCAACCGGCGCAAGGAAGTCTTTATGATAAAATGTAGAGATGTTTTCCTACAAAGAGAAAGGATGTTACATTTTCTCATCTTCACTTACCAAAAATCGACTTTTAAGAACTAAATGCAAATTATCTACTCCAAACGTGTAACTTTTATCTTATAAATCCTATAAACTAAAATAAGCAGCAATCATAATTTATATCAAACTCGAAATTAGACAATAACTCATTTCATCAAAATTAATTTACCAACATAATAAATAGAACGTAAATTAAAAGAACAGAAAAACACGATGCTACTGGGATGAGATCACTTGTCCAATTGGTGTTTGATACAAAACTATGTAGTTTTGTATTAAAAAAATACAAATTGAAAGGAGAATATTGAAAAAAAGGATTTGTTTTTATCCATTTGATTTACTAACGGTAAAGCAGTAAAGGGAGAGGATAAAATAAATAATTAAAAAATATAATTTTTTAATACAAAACTATGAAGATTTGAATCGGATACCAATTAAAAGAAATTTATTGGATGGATGATCCACCCCGTTGCAACTGGACAAATTCCTAGTCGTATTCGCATAATTATCCAATTTTTTTTTTTTGCAAGAATCATTAAGTAAACAATTAAGATTTTAATTTTATCAAGAAAAAATAGTCACTTGCCAAGTCACATTCAAAAGCCCTCGAATAAGCTAACAACGATATATTGTGAGGGCAAGCCTCGTGAAAGATGTTACTAAAATAATGATAATTGATTAGTTAGCTTAAATAACAACTTCCAAAAATCATCATTAATTATTTCCAAGAAGTTGTGGCTGTGATTTAGATGTCTTAATCGCATGCCTACCCAATCCTATTCACCACTAAATCGATATTGTGGCCAGGATTTAATTTGAAGTTAAGAAGAAGCTATATAGTTAGCTTATGACAATTACAATTCACAAGTAAAAGCACAGCTAATTTCTCTTTTGATTTTTTCTTCATTTCTGGAAGTTTTGTCAATGGATTAGTCATCAAGTTGGTTTCCTTCAAAAGATATAAGCTATTGGAAAGCTGCTTTAATTAAGCTGATAAATTAGTTTGTTTGTCTCCTATTGGCTACGCGACAGTGGCCCAACACTTTTTGCAAAAGTTTCTTCGTGCATACTACATAATCGGAGGGATTCGAAGTCATCATCTTTCTGTTTCAAACATTACTTCACTAATAACTTGATTATTTTAAACAAATACTATTGACCATGATTGTGTTGCAAAAGTGGTCCGGATTGCAAAGATATTCACAGTATTAGGGAGGACTATCAAAAGGGTCAAGATCCTGAAAATTTTACTTGCTCACTCTTCCATGATGTAGACTTGTCAAACCACGTTAAATCAGCTTGTGTCTTCTTGTTTTATGTTTCTTTGATAATTTATTGTTTTCATTGCATGTTTAATCAATATAATAACATACAGAAAACGGTTTGTTTTATGCTAGGGGGTGGGAGTAGTGCGCCTCCATCCCGGATTTTGACAAGTCATCTCTTGTCAAAATCCGGTGCACCTCCCACATTTATAATAGAGTAAGAGATACTGACTTGTCAAAATCGGGGTGGGAGGTGCGAGCTACTCCCACCCCTAGCATAAAACAAACATTATGCTAGGGGGTGGGAGTAGTGCACCTCCCACCCCGGTTTTGACAAGTGTATCTTTTTGTCAAAATCTGGTGCACCTCCCACAATCATAATAGAGTAAGAGATACACTTGTCATCACTTTCATTCTATTTTGTTGATTCAATAGAAGTCTAAAAACCCTGAATTTACACCATTTGTTGCTGTTATGATGCAAATATGGATCGTATGCAAAAAAGTAACAGTAGGGATTGGAGAGAAGGTCTCAAGACTTAGAATACAGTGAATTTATACACGACCTGTAAAACGGCAGTTCGAGTCTAAGTCACTTGCCTTGGTCAAATGATTTTTTCAGCGATCCCAGATCATTTGAGAGGTAAAAACAACAATCTACTATTTTAAAATTAATATCACTTTTATTTTTTAACTGATTTTATTTCCGTCTTTCAATTCTAATTTTATTCCCATTAATTTTGGATGTTTAGGGTAAGTATAAATACTTCACTTAGCGTTGATTTTACCAATTTCATTATTCGCAACTCGGACGTTTTCGAAAGTCGTGTAGAATTTGCAAATGAAAATGATGGTTTTTCAATAATTGTAATTAATCTTTATTAAATTAATTAATAACAATATTGAACAAATGATAATAGTATGAAACCATTATTACCCATATGCGTACTTGTCTAAGAGCCCCCCGATATGTCAATATTACATGATTAAATTAAGCATAAATGTACAAGATTAACATCTTGTACGAACCAAGATTAATAACCTTAATCAATTTCCAAAAGTGTATTTTTTTCTCAAAATAGAACTCATTCCAAGAAACATTTCTAACAAAACTAACATATTAGCGAGTTAACACACTTTTAACTTATAAAACACGATACAGTAATATATTTAACAGTCGAGAATATCTTACTTGTACAAACATCAATCAAGTACGAAATTCGATGTCGACAACCCCACCAATCAAATTCTCCACTTGGATGTTTGGATTTAAATCACCAACGTATCCAATAAACGACAACATAAATAATCAAACTGGAAGGTGGGTGAATTAATTAAAGAGGGATCATGGGGTGTTAGGGATCAATCATTTGAGGCCCTTTGATTAATTCGTAAGGAGATAATGTGTAGACAAGAGATCATAATCTATATCAATTGATTTTGCCCCTTTCTGTCTTCCCCCTTAGACTTTTTTTTTGAGTGGATAACAAGTTAAATAATTTTCTCAATGCCTAATTCTACATTCTCTCCATCAAATCTTGTCTACTTTCTCTCTCAAAGATCTTTAAATTAGACCCTTTCTCTATCATCCACTAAAGTAGATATGATTAATTGGATTTGGAACAAAAAAGATCGTATGAACTGCTCATCGCTGTAACAGTATATTTAATTTTTGTAGTAGAATGTGTTAATAGCCATTTAGCATAATAAAAATAAAAAGCATTCACTGTATAACCAGCTTCGTATGAACTGTTATTTTTACTCAGAAAAATATTGGAAAGTACTGTAGATGTACTCGAAATATTTTTAATCATTGCGACTCGATCGTATTTTTGTGATAGAAACCAATCCGAACGTTTGACATAGTGTACCCAAGCTTGTTTAGTAGTTGTTTTCTTGTTCGTGATCGGATCTACATCATGATTTTATGATCGAAACCGATGTAGATTTCTCAGCTATCCATTTTCTTATGCATGCAAAATCAATTCAAAAAATTGGAAAAGTGAGACATATTAGCCATCTTAACTCTATATTGATTATCATTGTCAAGGATTCATATTTGTATAAATTGTATATTTATTATTCTAAATGGCTATTTGACAAATATAACCTTTTACCATTCCGTATCCAAGTGACTTCTGTTTAATTACTTAATAATTGTCTAGACGTATTAAGTTTATCCCTACGTACGTATATAAGTTTTTAAATAGTTATAGGCTTATAGCAAGTGCACAAATTGTCTAGGAGTATTTAACTGGCTACCACTTTTTTTATATAGAATTAATGTTTTGTTTGTAAATGCTTATGATAAGTAATTTTTAATTATTTTTGTTTAAAATTAAAAATAATTAATTGTAAGTAAAAGGAGAGGATATTTGGAAGTAATATGAAAAAATTAGATATCTTCTGTAAAATAGAAAATTATAATACCTTAAACACTAAAAGTATTTATAAATAGATATTTATAAATTTAAGCAGTTTATAGCTATTAACTTTAGAAAAGCTATCGTAGTAAACACGTCTGACAAACACTATAAAATAAGCTGTATTTGCCTATAAATTAGTCTTGTCAACGTCACAAAGAAAGTAAACTTTCTATATAACGAAGTTCTAATTTGTCTAAGCACTATTTGCCTTGTGCACGTCACAAAAGAAAATATTATAATGTACTATCAAGAGATCATATGAGAACATCCTTAGAGTGAGAAATATGAACATTTTATAATCGTTTGATCAACAGTTTGAATGCTCCAGATCATATTTTCATTTAAGTAACATTTTTTCACAATTAAAGTAAATAATATGCACAAAGGTGTTTTTAGTAAAATTGATGATATATTTTATTTTGTAACCTCTTATAAGAGTAACTAACGGTTTTAACCTTTTTCTCGGATCGTTTTTGCAATCTTTTCTGCTTTAATGTTTGTTCTTAAAGTTTTCTTTTCATTTTAATTTGTGATTGTTTTTTTTAATTAAATTGCATTCACGTTTTGTAATCTAGTACTGTTGGTCCGGAGACAAATATCAGGTGTAGAGGGGGGGGAGTGAATACACACGAGTACCGTTTCTTTTTCTCGGTGAAGGTCGGTGAAAGGTGTTGGTTGGAACCGATGAACGAGTGCCAAATAAACCTTCGATCACGGGACGAGTGAGTCGGCTCTGCGAGATCTCCCTACCGACTTTTGTCGGTACTTGAGAAACTCGGTCGGAGACTTTAAGTGTGCGGATAAGTGTGGGGCCCGGAGTTTGTCTCTTTTTGAAAACGTGTTTTCGCAGATTAAATTCTTTTGGCTGTGCGATTTTAGAAATACGTTTTATGCAAACTTATGATTTTCAAAGGGTTGTATGCAATAAAACAGTAAAGAACACAAGCAGTTTAACGTGGTTCGGATACGCAAGATCCTACGTCCACGGTCTCGAACGAGCGAGGATAACTTGTTGATTGAGTACGAGCAAGTCTCGGCAAAGGAAGCGTGCGGGACAAATCCTTCTAAGTTATAGTCCTTAGCGACTTTACAATTCAAACCTAAGTTCGAAAGGGGGCGAAAACAGATCTCCAACTAATGAAGGAGGTCTTACAATAAGAACAGTTCACTAAAAATGAACTCCTTCGAATCTAAGCTATAAATCTGACAATGAGCTTAGGTAGAGAAGAAAGGGATCTAAAGACTCTAGAGAGAAGAACCACAAAAATATTCTAGTAAATGCGAGATTCTTATTTGGATATTACGATTGAGTTGCTTAGAGTGTTTGAGAGCTTGAGCAATTTCCCCTTTTTAATTTCGTGCTTCGCGCTCTTGTGGAGCTTCGAAATCTTCTCTATTTATAGGTCGTGAGCTATGGCATATGTCCGTTGGAGACGACGATGCCACGTGTCACAAGCTTCCAAAGAAAACGGCCATTAATTCGAACTTGTTGCGGCGGGGCGGTTAATTACGTACATGAGAGCGGCTTTCTTGTTTGGAGCGGGGTAAGGCGTTGTCGGCTTCTCATTGGTCGAGGTTTGTGGTTGGTGAGAATGTCAGAGTTGGCCGTTCAAACAACCTCGTATGATCTTCTGCTGAACTTTCGAAAAGACTTAAGTAGCTGGGGGGTGAATACACCTGAGTACCGTTTCTTTTTCTCGGTGAAGGTCAGCTGAAGCTGTTGGTTGGAACTGATGAACAGTGCCAAATAAACCTTCGATCACGGGACAAAGTGAGTCAGCTACTAAGCTCTCCTACTGACTTTTGTCAGTACTTCGAAACTCAGTCGGAGACTTTAAGTGTGCGGATAAGTGTGGGGCTCGGAGTTTGTTTCTTTTTGAAAACGTGTTTTTGCAGATTAAATTCTTTTGGCTGTGCGATTTTAGAAATACATTTTATGCAAACTTATGATTTTCAAAGGTTTGTATGCAATAAAACAGTAAAGAACACAAGCAGTTTAACGTGGTTCGGATACGCAAGATCCTACGTCCACGGTCACGAACGGAGCGGGATAACTTGTTGATTGAGTACGAGCAAGTCTCGGCAAAGGAAGCGTGCACGGGACGGATCCTTCTAAGTTATAGTCCTTAGCGAATTTACAATTCAAACCTAAGTTCGAAAGGGGGCGAAACGAGATCTCCAACTAATGAAGGAGTTCTTACAATAAGAACAGTTCACTAAAAATGAACTCCTTCGAATCTAAGCTATAAATCGACAACGAGCTTAGGTAGAGAAGAAAGGGATCTAAATACTCTAGAGAGAAGAACCACAAAAATATTCTAGTAAATGCGAGATTCTTATTTGGATATTCGATTGAGTTGCTAGAGTGTTTGAGAGCTTGAGCAATTTCCCCTTTTTAATTTCGTGCTTCGCGCTCTTGTGGAGCTTCGAAATCTTCTCTATATATAGTTGTGAGCTATGGCATATGTCCGTTGGAGTCGACGATGCCACGTGTCACAAGCTTCCAAAGAAAACGGCCGTTAATTCGAACTTGTTGCGGCGGGGCGGTTAATTGCGTACATGAGAGCAGCTTTCTTGTTTGGAGCTAATAAGGTGTTGTCGGCTTCTCATTGGTCGAGGTTTGTGGTTGGTGAGAATGTCGAGTTGGCCAGTTCAAACAACCTCGTATGATCTTCTGCCGAACTTTCGAAAAGACTTAAGTAGGCTGGGTCGCTTTACGTCGGATCTGATGAAGCGCAAAGTCTCTGTCTTCTTCGACCGAGTCGGTGACAAGGAATGTAACCACGAGTAAGTCGGTGGCGGCTGCGAAGGTCTTGGGCTTGCATGAGTTCTTCTGGCGATGACTTATCAGCTCTTTGGATTGGCTTCTGCGAGGTCTACTCGGTGATGGCGAAGAACGCAAGTGAATACACTGATGACGTGGGGTTCTGAAAAGTATCTTCGACAGAAGATCAGTTCAACAATTACCCCGTACAGGACTTAGACAAGAATATAAAAAGATTACAACAAGTCTAACCTATACATCAGCTAATCCTAACGACACACTGAACTACTGATATCAGCTCGGTTTTTGGATCTTCAATTCCATAGTACTACTATGATTTCCCCCAATTTTCTTTTAACCACGAACAGCTGAGTATCATCTACTGACTCATATCCAACAAGTACCAATTTAAATGAATTATGCAAGTGTAAATTTAAACATAGTACATGTGCATTTTCTATTTTATAATTGTTCAAATTAGTGCTTGCATATTGTTAAAAATAAAATAAAATTATGAAAAAATATAATACACTTATTTTAATTTATGAAATGCACTTTTTGTGAATAATACGCACCATTTCTTCACTTATTCTACACTATTCATAATTCATCACTAAAAAAAATCTATTATCTGAAATCAGTCTACATAGTTCAAAATCATGTAAAATACAAAAAAAACATATACAAATTATCCTAGCAAAAAGCGCTTCACATTTGTATTGCTAGGTGAGAAAACATCTTTGAATTAGTGATCTTCATTTCTAGCAACCTCGTCCTTCTGCAAAATTAGATCATTTATTAATCACATAAAATGTGCAAATCGTAGCTGTTATGCAATAGGTAAAAAAAAAGGAAAAACATGCATGAAAAACAACGTAAATTAGCAATTAGTTAACACTAACATATAATGCCGGGAAAAAAAATTATAACAGTGCAAATAAAATTGGAAAATAGTACATAAAAAATTGTTTAACTGTGTATATTTTACTTAGTAATCGAACAACAACCTCAGTTTAGCAAAATAGTGTAATATTGCTAAAAAAAAAGACCCACAAAACGTGCATATAAAAAGGAATAAATGTGCATACTTCACTTAATAATAAAATAAAAAACAACAAAATCATGTAGTTATATGACATTTTGAAGCGCAATCAAACCTACAAAGCTGCACAAAATTTCATAGTAATAATTTCTACTCGATAGCCAAAAAACTAAGAGAAATGTGCATTTTAAGAAACCAAAACGTACAGATTTCAACAACATAAAAAATAAAAATAAAAACCAATGAGATATTGAATTACTCTTACGAAACGCCCAAAAAAATTAACAAACTTTGCGATTAGGGTAATTTGACATACAAATTAAGACCACCCCTAAAACAATTTGGAGAAATAAGATACGGGGAAAAATCGAGATTATATACATGAACAAATTCGAGAAAACAATACCCAATTGATTGAAACTAGATTTGGGAAAAATCAATCCATTCATCAATTAAAATATTTATATTCGACAATTAACAGTGCATAAATAAATTAGATGTGGGTATTTCAGAATCTTGAAAAATCAATGTTTTTTTGCCCCAATAAAAACACTTATCAATTAAAGTTTGTGAATTCTTGATGGGTGCGGTGAAGATACGAGTAATGGGTGAATTCTCGCGAGATGGTTTTACGGGGAGTTATGAAGATGGATTGTGGAACCGCTAATGAGTGCGAAAGAGGAACGCGACGAAATAAAATGAAAAAAATGAATATGAATGGTTTTGGGTAGGGTTTGATTATTTTAATGAAAGCATTTTACCCTTATAACCTTTGTGCAAATTTTTATTATTAAACAATGCATTTCGGGAAGAAAAAAAATACAAAATCGAATCTGAGCCATCTATTTTCTTAATCTAAAAGATGAAACACTACTACAAAAAAGCCCATAAACAAAGGTTATTAACCGTTGTCGTTGTAAATTTTCACTGTTGCGGAAGGTCCTGTTGTCGTAGATAGGCGCTCATAGACAACGGTTATTAACCGTTGTCGTACCGACTTACAACAACGGTTTTTAACCGTTGTCTATGAGCATTCTCAACTGTTGCGGAAGGTCCCGTTGTCGTAGATAGGCGCTCATAGACAACGGTTATTAACCGTTGTAAATGCTTGGTTTCAACCACGTTTTTTAACCGTTGTTGTATCTATTTTTTCAATTTGTTGTAGAAAGTCTCATTGGTGTAGGTAGCGCTCATAAACAACGGTTTTTATCCGTTGTCTTTAGGTATCTTTGATAACGATTATTAACCGTTGTCATTTATATCTTTTTCAACTGTTGTAGAAAGTAGTGTTATTGTAAGTAGTGATTATAGACAACGGTTTTTAAGTATTATCATAGAGTTTTAAGCGTTGTCATAGGTATCTACGACACTAGCTAATGTTCATAGACAACAAATTTCTCTAATTTATTACAATATCACAACAATCCACATATTATATTACAATAATCAATACTATTGAATAATACAAGTAAAAAGTGCATACATCGTAATTTCTATTACACTACTTCAAATAAAGTTCTAAATATACTAAAATCATCGTTGCCAATTTCCCACCTTCCTCACTTGAAGTACTCTTCAACTAACCACCTAGCCCTCGTTCAAGTACCTTTCCAAAGCAAAAATAAAGTAAGAGGTATATGCAGGACCTGTGTTAAAGTCAATAGGACTTTAATGTCGCCTACTAAGAAGGTATACAATTTAATAAGTGTTACAAAGGAACCAACAAAATGAGGCAAAAATTGAAACATAAGTTAGTCAATGTTCTTATCCCATAGGGAAAGTCAAGAGCGTGAAATCACAACTAACATTGGCCTCTCACTTCACAAATTCAAGTTGTTTACATTAGCTCTAATTCATGCTACTGGAAATCAAGGTTCATAAACTCAACACATCTATTTTACTTGTCTAGTTCATATTCATTAACATCGGAACTCAACAGACTGATGGGTGGCGTAATTCATTAATATCAAGGTTCCAAACGTCTCACCTGACTTCTTCACCTCCACACCACTAAAACATCCTCCTAAACTTTTTAACCCCATCTTGATTCAACACATTATCAATAATATCACAAGTAATATCTCCTGTTTATCCATCCAACTCGCAAATACAAATCCTTGGAAAATCCCATGGGCTGGTTTCGTAGGAACAACAAATCAATATGAAAATAATAAATTAATAACTCATGTAGCCATTAGCTTATCTAAGAACACAAAACCCATGGGCTGGTTTCGTAGGAAGCAAACTACCAAGGTTTCCGTACAAATAATTAAACGAGCAAATGTTGAAATCGCATACTTAGTTTCATAGGAAGCAGACTACCAGGTCTCGCAGCTCCGCTGGGTCGTCACGGCGGATCGAGAGAATGGGGATGGTGGAGCCGCGGCTACCGGAGATGAGAAGGCCCGCGGAGGTGGCGATGGCGGCGGAAGGAGACGGACGAAGCTTTGTATGGGAAGTTAGGTTTAATTAGAATTGGGAGAGGGAGGAGAGGGAAACGAAGTTGGTGTTAGTAGGAGTAAGATTGATATTTAGAGTATTAGTATTAGTTTAAGTTTAACTAAAATTTAAGTATTATTAATTTAATGAAGATTATTTTACAAAAAATATATTAAGTTTTCTAAAAATATTTTCAAATCATATGCTAAATTAGAAGTTATAATAATATATTTAGCATTTAAATTATATAAGAAATAATTTTAAAATTTGTAAAAAAACTACTATAAAGAATTACAAATATTTAGGTAAACGACAACGGGTAAATGACAACGGATATTGAACCTGTTGTTTATGATCATATTTTCTCACTACGACAACAGATATACGACAACAGTTCCTACATGTATTGTCTATGAGCGCATTTTTTAAGTTATGACAACGCATAAATGACAATGGTTCCTGAAACCGTTGTCTTTAAATACATGATTTATTACGACAACGGATAAACGACAACGGTTATTGCAACCGTTGTCTATGGCGCCTTTTTGCACAAGCGACAACGGGTTAATGACAATGGTTGTACAAAATCGTTGTCTATGGCGCCTTTACTTTTGCTATAAAAGACAACGTTTTTATCTACGACAACGGTTTTTCACCAAAACCGTTGTCTATCGAGCGTTGTCGTAGGCCAAAATTTGTTGTAGTGAAAATTGTTCTTATTTCTTATTCTAAGGGGTGTTCTTGTTTGAACCCTCCCATATATATATATATCTATCTTAATATTAGGATTTGAATATAATAATAATAACTAAGTATTTTTGACAGAAATTAAAACAATTATAATTCGTAGAATAATATAGATTAATGGTTATTGATTATTAATAACTTAATAGTATTTCGTAGTTGAATTATTTTTTTATCGGTTATTTTTGTAAAATTTACTTTGTAGTTATTTTTCTTGCAGTTTTTTTGGAGAAGAACCGTCAATTTCAGTTTTTATGATGTTTGAATTTCAAATTTCATAAATGATTTTTTAATAATCATAGTGTTCACACTCCACGATAAATTTCATATTATTAATTTTTTTATATTTAATTAATTTCTTTAAATACTCATGCCCCATATAAATAATATTTAATCATGAACTATACCTATAAAATCGTTCACAACCCAATTTTTAAGCAGCATAAATAATGAAAATAATCGACCTAATTAGAATCAATAACATAATCAACTTGATTGGTTTTAATTTTCTATTTCATTTTTCAAAAAATGTAGTTTTTTTTAATTCGATATAATAGTCTAATAATTAATACACATTCGTCAAAGAATATTATCATAATGCATTATATATTTTATGTTATATGCATATATAATCCATATGTATATGCATAGCATATTGAGAATGACTATGCGTATTTTAATTTTTCTTCAACGAATATACAAATAGTATGCAATGCTATAATACTTAAAAAGCACAATACAATGTATATTGATGCATCAATTAACAATATATATTAATCAATTAAACATGTATGGTATTTCTTAAATTTTATATGTTGTTGAGATTCAGTATGATAAGATTTGAAGATTCCAAAACCCCTAGCTGAATGATGACCAGATAAATGTAATAGCTTAGTTGAGTTCAGCATGTTATGAACTCAGTGGGGTTGCTAGAGTTCAGTAGCTGATAGACTCAATAGAGTAGATTTTTGTCAGCCGGACGGACCTAGCATTGAAGACTTCGGTATGGTCAATCATAACCTACGGAATTTATGGACGGGAAAAGGCATGAAGGCGAACTTTTCGGAAGAATTTCGCATTAGAAGATTTATCGGTTCCATGAATCACGGGAAATCAACTCAACATTCGCTTTGGAGTTTGAACAAGCCTCACCTATCATTCTACCTTGACCGATGAGGAGTTGTCAACACCCCGTACTTGCACCGACAAAAGTTGCCCTCAAGCCGAAAAAGAGAGAATCTCTACTGTAACTTTCAAATTAAAGATGGTTGTTTTCCTTGATGTTTTTTGACACGTGTCTCAGGTCCCCTCCAACGGATCTCTTCATGAGTTAAGGCTATAAATTGAGATCGAGCTTCAAACGATGAAGAGATGATCGGGAACACCAAGCATACAAACTCCAATGAAATCAAGCCTATTCAACAAAGAACTTCGCATCTTAGAACATACGTTATAGTTCTTCTCTCTAGATATACATTGTTCCCAATCTCTATTCTAAGCCACCATTGTTAGATCATAAGCTTAGAAATTGAAGGAGTTCAAATTTATTGAAGCTGTTCTTATTGTAAGAACTCCTTCTCAATTGGAGAAACTTCAAACCCCGTGTTTGAAACCCTGTAAAATCGAACAGACTATAACCAGAGTATTTGTCCTGCGAACAGATCGACAGAGACTTGCTCAGTATAATAAATTCAAGAACTCCTACTTTGTTCAGGACAGTGGAAGTAGGATCTTGCATATCCGAGCAACTTTAAAAATTGCATGTGCATTTAATGTTTCATTGATTAACTATTCACTTTGCATAAAATTGATTTGCTAAAGTTCATAAGTCAATTTTTTTGTAAAAAGTCGAATCCACGCACAAGCATAACTTAAACCGTTTTCAGTAATAATGTTTTCAACAAGAGACGATATAAAATCGGGTTTGTACATTCCGCACTTATTCATCTACCGAGTTTGCGTAGGCGGCGAAGTTAGTAGACGGTGTTCGGTATTTCGAATCACTCTTCCCACGCGATCCGAAAGTTTATCGGCAAGGCGACTTGTTCGGTAAGCACACTCGTACAAGGCCCGACTTTCGAGTTTGAGTTCAAACTTGGATGTAGGTGTATTCACCCTCCCCCCCCTCCTACACTGAACACTCGTCTCTCGGACCAACAATTGGTATCGGAGCGGTGTTCTTTGATCGCCGTTTTACGAATACGGTTGTATACTCGAACAAATCACGAAAAAGACTTTTCCTTTGCATCTACATTTCTTTCACTACATCCTATATTTCCACAATTTATGATATGTCGGGGTATTAGGATGGTACCCATGTTATCAATAGCGAACTATGTCGTACGGCGAGTTAGAATGGAGGTGCATCTAACGTCACTACATGACGAGCATGACGAGGTCCTTGAGAAAGGCCCTATCATTCCTATGATTGACAACATCGAATATGCGGTTGTGGGAGCGTGTAGGTGCCATAAGCTGGAGAAAAGGTACGCCAAGGATAAGAGCACGTTCACGCCCGGAAGAAGAAAAGCTGCACAACCTTGGCCGAGTCGCACGAAATACTATACTAACAATGCTCGGTGACTAATATCTCGGAAGGGTGCATGGCGCAAGACGACCAAAGAACTACGGGATGCTCTAGCCGTCTTTGAGTCGGGGGGACTCCATAAATCAAAGAAAACAATCTAGAAATAGAGCTACAGAAGTTCGAAGCTTTTTGCATGATACCAGGAGAAGGAATTGATGACTACATTGCAAGATTTACAAATCAGATTAATATCATCAATGGGCTAGGAAAGACGCCTACCAATAAGGAGATGAACACTAAGATCTTACGAGGGTTAACTAGGCTTAAGTGGTATTCATTTGCTACTTATTTGAGACGTTCTGATCATAACACTATTAATCCTGGTTTTATATTCTCAGAACTCAAAGATGAGGTATTCGAGTACAACCTTCCCCAACCCAGCTTCAGTGCTCTGACATCTCAATAGATCATGCCTATAAAGTGATGGTCAGCACACCAGGAGCTAGTACATTAGCAGCAAGTAATTCAGCATCAAGCATCGGGCAAATTCTAACTGATGATAGCCTTGCTGAACAATATGCTCTCCTAGCTATGAAATATCAGAATGAAAAGGACAAGCTCAGAAAACTGAAGAGAGTTACTAAAAACTCTCAAGGTAAGAATGATAATTACAAAACGAAAGAAGAATCTAACTCTCAAAATGAATGCAGGAACACGGATACTATTGCCAACACAAAGGATGATACATCTAGAAGAGAAGGCTGAATATCGACATGTTACAACTGCAAACATGCAGGACATTATCAGTAAGAGTGTCCTGAGCTCTCAGCTGCTGAACGAGCTGAAAGGTTGTTGTCAACCTTCTTGTAGTACCAACAAATGGTCAAACATGTTCAGACAACTTCTTCTTCAACTTGCCCATTTCTTTTGCACCTACTCCTGCAATCAGCATATCATCAACATATAACAAGATAAGATAGTTGTTGTCAACCTTCTTGTAGTACAAACAATGGTCAACATGACATCTAACAAAATTGATTTCAAGCATGAAATAATTAAACTTCTTGTACCATTGCCTTGGGGCTTGTGTCAAACCATACAAGCTCTTCTTCAACTTACACACGTGATACTTTCTATCTCCAGACTCATATCATTCTGGTTGTGTCATGTAAATCTCATCCTCTAGGTCACCGTGGAGGAACGCCATTTTTACATCCATTTGATGTAATAGCAAGTTTTCTGCAACCACCATACTCAACACCAAATGAATAGTGGTCAGTTTAACAACTGGAGTAAAAGCATTAGAATTATCAATACATGCCGCTGCTCAAACCCTTTCACAACCAATCTGGCCTTGTAGCGTTTGCTACCATCTGCCTCAGACTTGATCCGGTAGACCCACTTGCAATGTAAACCCTTTTTTACCCTTTGGGAGCTTCACTAGAACTTCAAGTACCATTGGATTTGAGAGGCTCCATCTCATCATCCATAGCAATCTTCCGGTTGCACTTGTCTTCAACATTAATAGCTTTTGTATAACTTTTAGGTTCACCACCGTCAGTAAGTAGCATACAGTAGTTAGAGGGTGAGTACCTATATGGTGCTCTTCGCTCTCTTGTGGGTCTCTCAAGTAGAATAATAGGCGATGGTGTAGAAGGTTCGTCGTCACTTGATTCTTCCTCATTTGATTCCCGACTTCTTTGTCTCATCATCCGCATCATGATTTGCTCCCACCCGAGTTAAAATGTCCCCAATCTGTCATTGTACATGAGTTGTTCATTGAATGCAATATCTCTACTACGAATAATTTTCCTATTATGCTCATCCCAAAATCTGTATCCAAAGTCATCACCTCCATAGCCAATAAACGTGCACTTGACAGATGTGGCATCCAACTTACTTCTCCTAGTAGCATAGATATGAACGTAAGCAACATATCTAAATATATGTAGGTAAGATAGGTTTACCTCTTTACCCTTCCAAACCCCCTCGGGATTCCGATAATCCGATGAAGCCCGATGGGCCTCTATTGACTAAGAATGCAAATGTGTTGACTGCATCCACCCAAAACATCTGTGGTAAAGCACTCTTTAACCTTATGCACCTTGCACGCTCATTTAGTGTTCTGGTCATTCGTTTTGCTACTCCATTTTGTTGGGGAGTTCCCACCACAATCTTCTCCATGCGAATCTCATTCTCGGCACAATAGTCCTTGAATGCACGGAGCTCATATTCTCCTCCATTATCAAACCTTAGACACTTCAACTTAAGTCATGTCTGATTCTCAACCAGAGCTCTCCACTTTCTGAAGGCATAAAACACATCAAATTTCATTTTAAGAAAATCAACTCATACCTTTCTTATGGAATCGTCTATAAAGGTCAAGTAGTATTATGCTCTTCCAAGAGACTTCACATGTTCCAGACCCCATAGATCACTGTGTACTAACTCTAGCTTTTCTATCATTGTGGTTACTGCCGCCTTTTGAGAAACTCACTCTTGTCCGCTTGCTAAATATACGGTTCTCGCATAGGCCGACATTAGCGATTGGAGGCCAAACAACTTCCCTTTCGAACATAGCTCTTTCATCCCCTTCTCACTCATGTGGCCGAGTCGAGAGTGCCACAATTTTGCATCTTTGTTACACCTACAATATCGATGCTTCCTTTCACACTATCAGTTACATATTGTGTGTCTTCATTCCTTCCACGAGCTACTACCATATCTCCTTTCTTGATCTTCCACCTTCCGTGGCCAAAATACATCTCATACTTCTCATCATCAAGCTGTCTAATTGACAGTTCTGACTCCTTTCAGCCGCAGGGTGGATCCGCTTCAAGTAGAGATTGGAATGTCTTCTTTTCCCACTATCTTCAAGGGTTTGTCGTCTGCAAGGTAAACCTGTCCAAAATCACCAGAAGTGCAACTTTCCATTAGATCAGAGTTACCACATGAATGGAACGATGCTCCAGAGTCTATCACCCACTGCTCCACCAGACTTCTCACGGGATTTTCAGGTGAACCTACGGTTCGTTGAGGAACCCTTCATGCATTATAATAGATATCAAAGAAAATCCATTCTGGCTTCAAAAGGGACATCCCTTTTCATGAATAAATGGAAATTATACCTTGTCACTTTTTGGCAATGGCATTTTTTTGTGTGGTTTCGTCCAAAAAGGATTTGTATAAACCAATTTTCCAAGCATTCCCTTGAAATTTTTGGCTATCTTTCAAACGTGCAAATGAGCCCTTCCGTGGTACGGAGTCAAATTCTCGAAAATGCATTTCTAATCAATAATGCTATTAAGAGAGGACCAACGCATCTCTAATATCATTTGCGGCGGTGTTTGTAGACTTCTTGTCTTTACGGTCCCTCTTTTCCTTCTTCGGCGGCACTTCACATTGGTTCTTGTAGTGACCATACTAGTCATAGTTCCGGCACTTGATCGAATCCTTATCGGGACTTGGGTTTGGACTTCGATCTACAAGGATTTGACTTCGACTTTGAATTCGATCAACCCTTATTATCCGTATTCAGAGCTGACCCAGAAGCAATGCCGACTCTTTCCTGCGAACTTCCTCACTCATGATCGAGATCCCTTACGCCCGTCAAACTTCAACTTCCCCTTACCGCCGATGCACTTACAGAAGTAACCGTACCACTCCAGCTTTCTGGTAAAGAAGATAACAAAATTATGGCTTGAACCTCATCGTCGAAGATGATCTCGGCCACACTCAGTTGTGTTGTAATCATGGCGAACTCGTTCAGATGGTTCGCCGCGCAGTATTTTCGACATCTTTAGATTGAAAAGACGTCTCATCGAGATGAACCTTGTTCGCTGCAGATGGTTTATGATATATATCCAATAAAATCTGTAGCATCTCCTTCGTGGTCTTGGATTTCATGGTATGATGAGAGAATTTCCTGGACAGCGAAAAATGAATCGCGCTCATCGTGTTTCTATCTAATAGCTTCCACTCATCCTCCTTCATACTATTTGGTTTGTTGCCCAAGGGTTGATACCGATCTTTACCATAGAGGTAATCCTCGATCTACATTCTCCAGAATCCATAATTTGTTCAATCTAACTTCCCCACGGGCACTTTTCCTTCAGCCATCGTATACATAGGGCTCCTGATACCAATTGCATAACAAAACGCGAAATATACAAGATACGAATAAAAGCAAGAAAAGAACACGATAATTGTTTATCAAGTTCGTTTCACGACTACGCCTTACAAGGAAAACATGACTATTTATATGAAAATAACCCTACTATCATTCGGGCCTCTGGAATTTGTTCATTGGCCCAAAGATTAATTCTTAGATGAACATCTTAAACAATAAAGGAGTCTATCTATTTATAGATGAAATTAATTATAATCTTCATTAATTCTTCAATATGGGATAATACTCAATTTCCTTATAAAGAATTTAAGCCATTAATTATAATCTTCAAACTCTATACTCAACATCTATCACGATAATAAAAGAACTAGGACTTCGGGTCGAACTAAACAAACTTCTACCACTAGGCCATTATCCTTTTCTGCAAAATATATTACTTTTGTATTGTGTCAGTGTCACCACATGATCAACTTCTTATTGCGGTTTTAATTGGATCCTTAATTCTCCGCTTTAATCCAATGTGGCCAATTGACCATTGCTACGTTACTGCAATCTTGTGCTACGGTTCTCGAACTTAAACTTGTTCTGCTCATGTTAATATTGGTTCATAATCGGTCAAATCATAAATGGATTAAACTTGTGTGCTCGTCACCTATGGTTAGCCTCGGGTGGTTGAACTCTCTGTGTTGTTTGCGGGCTATTGTACAGGAGCGGAGTTTATCCAGTGCACACTTCGGTAGCGGCTGCGGGTTACCGTCGTCATCCAAAAAAAATTACAAATGGATTAAATTCTAAGAAATGCTACATTTTTCAATATTTTTAGAAATTTAATTACTTCTACAATTATAAATTATAAAATTTCTTTATGAATTGTAAATCTGGTACGTATACGTCTCAGACTACTTCATCTTGAAGAAATTAAACCGTTAAATCAAAAGTATCTTGTCAAGATTATCAACATATTTCCCACGCCCTTCCATCTCCACTCTTACTGAAAAAGGAGTATAATCCAGTATATATAACTGATAATTCTAAAATAGTATATATTCAATGTAGATTTTACTAAAAAAAATTAAAGAGAAACTGTGTGTGTTGCATTGTTGCCAAACCCAAATATCATATACATATTTTATATTTATATTTATATTAATGATATCTAGATCATTGAATGGCGCCGACAATTTGGATTATAAGTATGTTAAGTTGCTTAAAATATGACATTAATACAACAAGATATTTAAGTTAGTCAAATCATAGGGTATTCGATTTGGCATCAATAGACCCATAATTTCTTGTACGAATACTTCAGTCAATATTATGAACCAAACAACCAGCGAATAACTAAACTCATTTTACAGAGATAGCTTACCATCAAAACATCTTTATACTCATTTAAGTGTGTTTGTATATGGTTTTCTCCAGTGACGTAGGCAGGGGTGGGCAGTGGGGGCCATTGCCCCCACTGAGTTTGAGATATTTAACTGTGATTTTTATTAGGAATTGAACTTTGATACAACAGTAAGATAGTTTCATAATTTTTATGGATCGCATGTGAATTATCTTTTATTTTTTCTTTATCTCATTTCCTCTTCTATTTCACATTTATTTTCCTTATTTCTCACTCTTCCTCCTTATCGCTCGAAATTATGTACAATTATTTTTTCTAAACTTGACCAAGATATAAATTGTTGGGATGAGATTCAATATGATAAGATTTGAATATACCAAAACCCAGATGAATGCTGAGCCTTCGATAATGTAATAGCTTAGTTGAGTTCAACATGTTAGAAACTCAGTAGGCTAGAGTTCAGTAGCTACTTCTTTCAGTAGAATATCCGCCACTCAACCGAAGGAACTCAATATCGAAGAAGTCGGTTGGATAAGCTATAATCAAGCGAATACGCAAAGGAATTCGAGCCACAAATCTCGAAGCATGAGTATGAGAGAATTCGGTTAAAGGTCGAGGATTCAAAGGAAGTCAACTCATCGTACACTTGGAGTTTGAACAAGCCTCACCTACTCTCATAACCTCGACCCAATGAGGAGCCGACAATACTCTACCGCTTCGCCATAAAGTCGCTCCCGGGACCGAAAAGAGGAAATCTCTACATCGATATTCAAAATCGATATGACCGTTTTTCTTATCTTATTCGACACGTGTCTAGACTTCCTCCAACGGATCTATTCATGAATCGAAGACTATAAATAGAGAAGAGTCTTAATGCAAAAAGACAACATTCCGGGGGAACCAAGTACTCAAGCAATCAAATACTCTAGCGAACTCAAAGCCAAAAACAACGAAGAACTTGCTCATTTGAAGATCATTTTAGTTCTTCTCTCTAAAGATCATTTAGTTCCCCCTTCTCTAACCTAAGCGTGCTTATTGTAATATCACTAGATAGAAACCTCGAAGGAGTTCATCTTTGTGAATTGTTCTTATTGTAAGAACTCCTTCATAGTTGTAGAGACTCAAACCTTCACGGTTGAGAATTGTAAAGTCACTACGACTATAAGTAGATATCTATACAGCGTACAGATTAACTGAGACTTGCTTAGTATAGGCAAACAAGAACGTATCTGTCCAGTGAACAGATCGACTAAGACTTGCTCAGTATAAGCTAATCAAGAACTTCTGTTTTGTTCAGGACAGTAGACGTAGGATCCTGGGTATCTGAACCACTTTAAAAATTGCTTGTGTTGATTTATTGTTGCATTGATTACTGTTCACATTGCATAAAACTGACTTTAAATCAAACAGCATAAAAACGGATTTTTTCAACTGAGACGAATATATTTCGGGCCTACACTTCCGCACACAATTTCGATGCTTGAACTACGTTCACCGACATAAGTCGGTGGCCGTACTTAGTAGAGGAACTCTCTGCCCACCTAATCCAAAAAGTTTAATTGGCCAACTAACTAGTTCAGTAGACTAGTTCAGTAGCAACATACAACTAAGCTAATTTTCGCATTTTGAGTAAGAATTTATCATCAGGTGTATTCACTCCCCCCCTCTACTCCTGAGGCTCGTTTCTGGACCAACACAACTTTATATTTATAATAATTATGTTTTTTCTTAAAAATTATGCATTCTAATTCACATTTATTTCCCTTATTTTTCTCTCTTCATCCTTCACGCTCGAAAATTGTATACAAATATTTTTCTAAACTTGACCAAGATATAACATTATATTTAAAATAATTATGTCTTTTCTTAAAAGTTATGCATTATTATTTTGAATTTAATCCCACTTTTTTCTTTTTCTCTTCCTTTCCCTCATAGTTTCCTTCTCTCTTTTTCCCTTTAGGTTTCGTCTTCTCTATATTTTTCTTCTCTCATTTTCTGTTTTGTCATCACTTTCTTAGTTCACGATAAACCACAAGTGCGTAATAATTTAGCCCCCACTTATGTAAATCTCTGACTACGCCACTGGTTTTTCTAAAATATCTATCAGTTTTTTTCAACCATATAAGCAATTCTTTTAACGTGTGATAGCTTTTTTAATATTTAGCAGAAATAATGTAAGCAACAATCACTACAAAAAAACTGTGTTTTATCGACGGAAAATTCCGTCGGTATATTATCATTTTCCGTCGCTAAAGATGATACCGACGGAATACCGACGGAAACTCTGTAGTCGCTGTTGGCCTTGTCGGTAAGTCATACCGACGGAATTAAGTCCGTCGGTAATAGATACCGACGGAATACCGACGGAAAAGCCGTCAGTAAAATTTAACCGGCGACCACCGCCGACGAACTCATTTCGACGGCGTACTGACGGAATTTTCCGTCGGTAAACTCCGTTTGCAATTCCTGTTAAAAGTGACTGATTACCGACGGAAATCTCCGTCGGTAATAACCGTTCAATATACCGACTGAAATTTTCGTCGATTTTCCGTCGGTAAGAATTTTTTTTTCAGACAGCTTTGTATTGTTTTTTCGTACCCAGTTACGACAACCTGTAATATTTTTCTTCATAACAAACAAAACCAACATTCAACTATGTTGGTCTCGAGAGTGAGTTCAGGTGTAGAGGGGGGGGGTGAATACATCTTAATCCAAATTTCTCAACTTCGAACACGAACAGTCCTATTCAGGAAGATGCCGTATCGAAATGATTCAATGAACTGCACAACCGTTCGAATCGTGTTTAAAGGCTAAAAGTCGACTCGGTTGAGATACGCTTAACCGACCAGGTCAGAATTCAGTATCGATCAGCAAGAGTTCAGTGTGCGGAATAGTGTAGGCCCAAATCAGTTTTTATGAGAAAACGTTTTAAGTCTCGGTTCGGTAGATAAGAAGTTCGATATCTGAGACAGTTAATTGATTTTAAATAAGATATTCGGTATGCACGAGAAAATCAATGTAACGAGTAAGTAAGCGACACGAGATTTTTAAAGTGGTTCGGATATCAACAATCCTACGTCCATCTGTCCCGATAGATCGGGAGGCTATTTATTATCTCGAGTTAGTCTCGGTCGGCTTGTACACGGGGACAAAGCCGTGGCTTGGGGATTATCTCGAGCAAGTCCCGGTTACACTTCTATCAAACTTTAAGTGTTTGACAAACTTCTCCAACAGTGAAGGAGTCCTTATACAAGAAGGATTGGGTTCAAAGGTGAACTCCTTCGTCTAAGCTATGGATATATCGGTTGAGCTTAGGGTTAGAGGGATGGGAACAAGAATGTAGCTTCTAGAGCGACGAACAGTGAGGTTTAGCTATAAGTTCGTGTCACGTCGCTTGGATACTAGATGCTTTATTGTCGGTTCGACTTGGTTCCCTTATGAGCTTAGAGGTAGTCTTTCGCCGGAGATAACTCTTTCGATTCTTGCGGAAGACTTAGGCTTTTGGAATTCGCTCGGTTGAATGCTTCTGTATGTTTTCGTCGTTTAAGCTTATGCACTCGTTAACTCTCTAACTTCAAATCTTGAATGATCCCTCTATTTATAGAGAAGAGATTGAGAAAGATTCGTTGGAGACGATCTTCTTCTCTCTCTCTCTTTTTGGTAGCAAACGGCTCTTTTGGCGTAGGTAACGGTGCCTTTTCCTCCTTTTCAGGAAAGTGTTGACTTGCGGCTTTAGTAGGTAGGATGACACGTGTATGCTTGTCATTTGTCGAGGCGGATAGAGTGGTTGAGACAAGCACGGGACTTCGAGATAAGGTCGAAGGCGACTTCTCTCATCCTCGTATATGACAATGTTGATTGTCTTTCAAAAGATTCTCGACGATCCCGAAGACTATCTCGCCGATCTTGAGTCGACCTTGTATTCGGTAGATAGATAGCCGAGATAAGTCTACCGAAGATCGGCTACGAGTCCAGTGAACTACTCCGGTGAGTTCGGTTCAATCGACTCTTTCGCATATCTTGCTCCTGTGAGTCCGGGATCACTGAGTCTTCTACACTGGTGATGAGGCAGATAAGCTACTGAGCGCCTTGACCAGAGCAGAGTGTCTACTGAGCCTGAAACCTCAGAGACAAACAACATATACAACGGAATGGTTCACCAATCGGATAGGGTTTTGGGATCTTCAAATCTTCTCAACGAGTTCGAGCACATAAGGCTCCGAGCTTGGTTCAATATAGAAGACGAGAATCATTTCCCACTTGAGTGAAACGAGTCTTGAGGATAGAATCATCACCCAACAATTTCCCCTATTTGATGATGCCAAAACCTATCATCTATGCTAACACTAAACAGAAACAAATCTCCTTACAATTTTACAAGTAAGATTAGAGGAGATGTTCCATCAGTTCTAGACTACTGAAAAATAGGGCAAAAATAATTTCCCCCATTACATAGAAACAATACTAGCGAGAATCTAACAAAGCAATAAGCGACAAGTAATAAAGAAAGTGAGTGTGTGTCAGTAATCACTTTAGTGATTCTGAGTGTTAAATCATAAGACAAACATGGCTATTTAGACAACAAGTTGTTGTCGAGCCAAAAGAAGATTTGTATATATAAGAGTGATTCGAGTTTAGTACATTACAAATCTTGCTAGACTATGAAGAGAGAATACTAAGACTATGGGCGCTTAAAGCTGCCGAATCCGGTCCATGAATCCTTGCGATTGTGTCTCGAGCGATGGCACACCATACATCCGGTATGTGGTCTTTCTCGACTTCAAGTATTCCGCGAAGTCATTCGGGTTATCATCTTGTAAGAATCTTTGATCGCCGGCGTCCTTCACTTCAGCTTCAATAGTCGCAACATGAATTGAGTCATCCATTCTTCTTGGAGGTGGGATGATTCTGGGTCCGGGAATCTGAATCTCTTTCCCTTCTGAAATGACATTATACAAGTGGATGTAGAGATCCGCTTCAATAAGCATCATCCATTCAGCATAAGCTTCAGCTCTAGACTTGTTCGGCCAGAATCTCCAGAAATAATAGCGTTTGATGAACTCAATCTTCGAATTTTCCCATTTCTGAGTGAATTGAGACGGCATCCACTCGTCTGTTCTCGGCCATCTGTGAGATTTCAGATCAGTGGCCTTCTTTCTGAACTTCCTGTAACGATAGGGAATGTCAGCTTTAGCAGGGGTTCTGTGCCTAGCTTCTTCCTCAGTATGCTTCCTCAGAGCTTCCAGATCAGCTAAGTGGATTCTGTTTCTCATAGCCTCGATCTGTCTCGCCTCTTCGCCTCTATATAAGTATCCGTCCATCCGGGGCGAATATGGCTTCGTCTCATCATCTAGCTCTTTTGGAAGCTTCTGGGAGGCATCTTCTGAGTCAGCAGGGGTACTTGATTTTTCTTTCGATGTACCCTGCTTCTCAGTACTCTGCTGCTTCTGCTCCTTCTCCTTTTCCCTGTCATCATCGTCTTCGATCCTGAGCTTCCTTGGAGGTAGCACGGCGGGCTTTCTTCCTCCTCTCGCTTGGAGCTTTAGATTTTCTTTTCACAGTCTTAGGCTTAGGCTTGTTTGTAGCTTCTGCTTCAGCAATCTCCCTTGCCAGCTTTTCATCAGCGGCAATCTGAGCCTCCTCTTCAGCTGAGATGTATCGTTTCGTTTTCTTTGCTAGAGGGGGTGGGAGTTTCAAGTATCTTTTTGCCTTTGCCACGAACGAGTGGAGGGAGAGGTGTTTCCTCTTCATCGAATCTTCGGCGGCCTCCTCGGCATACTGCGACTTCCTTAATGATATCGGTGGGAGTTCGAGTCGCATGAGCGGCTTGGGTTCTGAGCCACTTGGGCCGGTCTCAGGCTGTGCTCGCACTGGGACACCCCGGGCCTCACCCTTTTCGGCCCGAGTCCGAGTCTTCCGAGTTCTTTGTACCCTTAGATTTTTTAGTTTGGGTGGGGGTCAGCTTCTCAGTACTCTTCTTTGCTGTACTCTCCTCTTTTCTTTCCTTCTCTTTTCCTTCCCCCTTTTTGGCATCATCAATTGCGGTAGGGGTTAGGATGAGTCCCGACCTTTCCGGACTTTTTGTAAGAGGTTGACGGATCATCAAGACGATCATTGATCTTAGTCAGAGCCTCATGCAGCTCGTTCCTCTCAGTGACAAGATCTTCCTTGTACTGCTGGTGTGAGAGGTCAGCCGCTTCCTTGAACTCTTTCAGCTTTTCAGAGATCTTATCTTCCATGACCAACTGTATGTTGTCTAATTTGATCTCAGTGGCCTGGGCTTGTTCAGCGAAGGACTCAGAATAAGTAGACAAAGATGCCTTGAACTCTGCAAGAAGCTTAGCTTGTCCTTCCTGGAAGATCCTGAGTTGATCATCAAATTTCGTCTGCTGCTGAGCCAGTGCTTGAGTGACAATGGCAGAGACATCAGGGGCGGCTGATTGGGACATAGAGGATTTCAGCCCCTAAAGCTCAGTAGCGGTGGCTTCAACAGTCTTCTTCCACACGTTGTGGACTGCCTTGGCGAGGGCACGGTTCTGAGTGCCTTGGCTTTTAATAGCCCTCGCCACATACTTGGAACGTCGACGATGCGGGCTGGGCGCTACCTCGAATGTAGACTCCAACAAGGTGGCGAGCGGGCTCGTGGATGCCGAGGTACCGGCCGTCGACTTCGCGAGTCCAAGGATCCGAGCGGACGCCGAGCTTCGCAGAAGTGAGTGTATCCTTGTCTCTGGGGATTTCCCTCATCGAGGCTTTCCAGAGCTCGAATCACCGGGTGGGTCGTCATGGTCCGACCCATCCGAGGGTCCTTGGGCACGAGGCAAGTTGTTGATCATGTACCAATGCCGGCATTGCGGCCCTCGGATTTTCCATTGAGCTGAGGTCTTCGGTGCTCGAATAGCCTATTTGTTCCCTCAATCTCAGTTCTTCTTCATGAAGGCTGGCGACGGGGAAAAGTGGAGAACTAGGCGTTGTAGACGAGGCCACTCCCGATGTCGCAAGCAACATGTGGAGTCTTGCCGATTTGGCAATAAACATCGGATCGGAGTAGTCGGTAAGCTCCGGAATCGGTTGAAGAATTTCTCGGGATGCTCTGGATAGAATCACCGACTCTTCCATCCCGATTGTTTCTTCTTGGACGCCGTCTCGGATTCCAAGTCGATTGGAGACGTCGATGTTCGGCGGAGTGGCATACTTCGCGAGTGGAGGAACCGTGAGGGGCCTGTCACAGGCGTTGAATTTCTTCACCGTGAGCTTCGAGTAGCCTCCCCTTGTTCCATCTCTATTGGTTCTTCGATGGAGACTCCCTTCTCCACCGATTGAGTCTTCTCGGAAGACTACGGCTCATCTATTAGCCGCAAAGGCTGAATAGGTTGCTGAGTAGCTTGTTCGACGAGAGTTTCGGGGAGATACCTCGGATTCAGCGAGCACGTGCGGGATGGCTTTCTTCGGTTTCTTAGCCGCCTTCGATATTTTTGCTTGGAGGTGTTCTCTTCTTTGAAGATGCGGCTCGAGGCTTAGTCCGTTGAGCTTGGGGACTCGACCCTATCTGCGAAGGGCGGCAGACTTGTTGTGGAAGCGCACCTTTTTCACATTGAAGTACTCTTTATCATCAAAGGTGACTTGATCGAACCACGGTGGTCTTCAATCATTCTAGAGAGCTTTAGCCCATACAGTAATTTCCCCTTCGCGCTCGGGATGCGTGTTGACTTGTCAAACTTGGCCACTTGGATCATGAATTCTCGGATGAAGAAATATGTCCGAGTTGATCTTAGCGCCATCGTATATCGCCATCATTAATTGGATCTTAGGTCGGGAGACCGATCGAATGAGCCGGCTTGGCTTGTCGGCAGCTCGAGTGACAATGTAAGCCAATGCTCGTATTGTGGTAGCATGGCGTTCTTGGGAAAAGCAGCTCGAAGGTTGTTGGCTTCCCTGGAATATGGATAGGTACTCGTCTACCGAGTCGTCATTGTAGCCTACGGTGCCGATTCCTTCGGATGGCAAGTCAAAGCCGTGTTCTTCGGTGCTTCCTTGATAGATATACGTTTCAACGGTTGGGAAGCATTGTTGATGGAGTAAGTTACGAACCTCCCAATGATGTCTCCGGGAGATGGAGTACGAATTGAGGTATATTTCGAGCCACTGTCGAGGAAGGAAGAACGTTGGCTTCCTCGATAGAAACTTCTCCGGACCAGGACTCCCGTAGAGATGCGAAGATCTCATCCATGTAGTCTAGGTCGCACGCATCGAATTCCATGACTGGTTCGCACCAGACACGGCCTTTTGCAAGAATGTCCTCCATGTTATAGGGGGCATCTACAATTATGTTCGCCATGGTACCTGTTACATAAGAATCTTATTAGTATCAGTTTTAGATACAACAGTTTATATATATTGATACTGAAGAAACAGAGAATACAGTAACAGTTCTAATAAGCATACCAATAAAAGTCGAGATAAGATATGAAGATGAAGTTGTAAGTAAGGATTGCTTTTGCAAATCTCGGATTTTTCGGACTTGAAAGATTTGAAGTATGCTAATGGCGGTTTGAGAAGATATGATCAAATATATATATCAAACGTGAAGATGAACAGTTATTTGATCAAAGGTTGAGTTTAAACGGCTTTATAGAATGGACGGTCAAGATTAGAAGAAATATTATAGGTAATGATCGCATATGCCGCCTAAGTCAAAGCCAGTTGTAAAAATAGCCTAAGTAGTAACTGTGAAAAGACATGCATTAAATGCGCGCAGAGTTCAGCAAGCTTATGTATGGAATGTCGTGCATTAAATGAGATTCGTTAATAATAAAGACAAACCAAGAGATATTAATATCATGTCTTGAATCTTTGTCATAAATGCAAGGTACGTTATATAAATTACTACCGAGTAGAGATACGCAAACTTGTCAGCTGAACATAGTAGTCAGCTGATACCTCGTGTAGATGGTTTTTGAATCTCTACGCATCGAATACATTCGATCGAGAGTGAACATTCCCCCTTACTGAAATGGTCCTCTCCTGAAACCTTTTACTGACTGGGGTCAGTAGGGTCCAGCAGACCTAGCTCTACTGAAAGTTCTCTGAATCTGGATTCAGCTAGAGGTTTGGTCAGTATGTCAGCCCGTTGCTTGATCTTTTCCATCCTGATATCCTTCTTTTCGACATGGTCATGAATGAAGTGATGTCGATGTCCACGTGCTTGCATCTCGTGTGTAGTACGAGGATTCACGAGTGATTGCAATGGCACTCGGTACTATCGCGAGAAGATCGGCACTTCATTACGAATGACGTCATAGTCTCTCTTACCGTCGTGTCGGCCCAAAGGATTTGGGCGCAACAACTTCCGGCAACCATGTATTCGGCTTCAGTAGTTGACGTAGCTACTGAGTGTTGTTTCTTTGAAAACCATGAGATCAGCTTGCCGCCAAGGAACTCGACATGTTCTCGAAGTTGATTTTCGGTCAATTCTACATCCCGCATAGTCGGCATCGAGAATAGCCGGTTAGTTCAATATTATCATCAGCCGGATACCATAAACAAATGTCGGGTGTTCCTCGGAGATAGCGGAGAATCTTCTTTCTGTCGAGTCCATATGGCTCGCTTCGGATTCGCCCGAAATCGAGCACGTACACCTACAAAGATAAGTTATGTCGGGACGAGTAGCCGTTAAATATAATAATGAACCAATTATAGCACGATATTCGGTTTGGTCTCATCGATACTCCCTCTTTATCAAGATCTATCTTCATATTCGTATTCATCGGGATCTTGATAGATTTGCCGGATGTGCGGCCGAATCTTTTGATGAGGTCTCGAGTGTATTTGCCTTGGTTGATGAACGTTCCCTTTTCAGATTGCTTGACTTGAAAACCAAGGAAGTAGTTCATTTCTCCCATCATTGACATCTCGAACTTATCCTTCATCATCTTTTCAAATTGTTGACACATGATGATATTCTTTGATCCGAATATGATGTCATCCACGTAGATCTGCACAAGCAATAAGTCTTCTTCCGGCCGAATGCTTGAATAGAGTGCGGTCATCGTGCCTTTTCGAAAACCTTTTCGAAGAAGAAACTCGGACAGAGTATCGTACCAAGCCCCGGGTGCTTGTTTTAACCCATACAGAGCCTTTTCGAGTCTATATACTTGATGTCCCTACCGAAAGCCGGGCGGTTGTTCCACATAGACTTCTTCTTTCAAAGCACGCCATTCGAGAACGCAGACTTCACATCCATTTGATAAACTCGAATCTTTGATGTGTTTCGTAGGGCCGGAAATAGTCTAATTGCCTCCAATCTTGCAACCGGAGCGAAAGTTTCATCGAAATCTATTCCTTCGACTTGACGGTAGCCTTTAGCCACGAGCACTTGCTTTGTTCCTTACTATAACGTTGTTTTCATCTCGCTTGTTTTTGAAGACCCATTTGGTTCCAATGACATGTTGATGTCGGGGTCCGTCTACAAGCTCCCACACTTCGTTTCTCGTAAACCGATTCGGCTCCTCCCGCATAGCTATGATCCGGGCCAAGATCCTTTAATGCATCCTCAATGGTCCGAGGCTCTTCGCAGACAAGAAGCGGGAAAATAATGCGCTTTCTCCTTGACAGTAACTGGATCTTGTCTTGACCTTAGCCGAGGGATCTCCAATGATTAGATCGCAGCGGTGTGAGCATCGAGCCACGATCTACGAAGTGTCGGCTCTTCATCCGAAATTTGTTCAACACGGATAGTAGGTGAGTTAGGCATTTCAGTTGTACTATTATGAGATTGAAGCAATTCAAGAATGAGAGTATGATCTACCGAGTCACCGTGTTCGGGGCATTCGACTCGAGGAACATTACTAGATGTTCCCCCCGAGTTGTTATTCTCAGTAGTGGTCTCGATTACCTCTTGGGTTTCCTCATCGACTGAGTTACCCGGGATTGATTACGTTCGGGAGAATCAATCGCTCGCCTACCTCGCTCCGTGGTTGAGATTCATAGATTTGTCTTCGTTTCTTCGTCCGAATCATCATCCCAACATAGCTGGATCTTTTCGGGTTTGTCCTTTAAGCTTAGATCCCGTAGGCCGTCTACCGATGTCCTCGGATTCGGAATTTGAGTTATTGCTCCTGTCTTCGGCAGCAAACTCGTTAAAAACAACATGAGGGCTTTCCTCCACGCAAAGAGTCCGATAGTTGAATACTCGAAAGCTTTCTTCGACCCGAGAGTATCCTAAGAATACTCCCCGATCGACTTGCTATCAAAAGTCTTCGACTGATCTTTCCCATTATTGTGGATAAAGCATGAACAACCAAAGATATGGAAATAAGATAGAGAAGGCTTCCCGCCGTTCCATAGTTCATATGGTGTCCTCTTATGCCGCTTTGTCGGTAGAGATCTATTCGAGTGTAACACGCAGTATCCGTTGCTTCCGCCGGAATTTGGATGGGAGTCCCGAATCTGCGAGTAGAGTTCTAGCCGCTTCTTTGAGAGTTCTCGTTCTTTCGTTCAGCAACTCCATTTTGCCGAGGTGTGCGGGCAACCGATGTCTCATGCTCTATTCCTTACGCCTCGCGAACTCCTCTACCATGGAATTAAGGAACTCGGTTCCTGCATCGAACGTATTTTTCTGATCTTGGTGTTCTTCTCGACACTGAGCCTTTTCAGAAGCGTTGGTAACTTTGTTTTGACGTCAGACTTGTTGGCAATGAATATGACCTATGTGCAGCGCGAGTAGTCATCTATGTCCACTAATGCATATTTCCTGCCTCTGATCGTCACTGGGGAGACTGGACCGAACAAATCCATATGTAGCATTGAAGGATTCCATCGGTGGAAGGAGATGGAGCCGTTGGATTTTGATTCTTTGTTTGCTTTCCCTTCAGACATGCTTCACACTGAGTGTCTTTGCTGAATATTTCATTCGGCAGTCCCCTTGCTAGAGTGTCTCTTGCTAGTTTGTTGAGCGTCTTGAAGTTGAGATGGCTGAGTCTTCTATGCCATAGCCACCCCGTTCGATTATCATTCTTTGCCAAATGACAAGCTTCAGGTTCAGCTGAGTTCCAGTCAGCAACATATATGTTCTTTCTGCGCGAACCTGATAACACTGTTTTCCCTGTAGATTTATCAATAACATCACAGAAACCAGCGTCAAATACCACTCTATTTGAGTTATCACAAAATTGACTAACAGAGAGAAGGTTATGCTGAAGTCCTTCAACATATGATACTCTTGGAACTTTGGCGGTTCAATGCTTCGAGTGTTCCATATCCTCTAGTATAGCCTTTTGCATTGTCTCCGAACTCACTCGGGTCCTTCTTCAGTGATATAATTCTTCAGTAGACTCCTTTGGTATGTAATATGTCTTGAGCATCCGCTGTCCACATACCATGGGTCTCTGCGCACCTGCAAAACAGAATTATATTCAGGTACCCTTTATTTTGTTTTTGGGTCCTTAGATGTTTGTTTTAATAACCTAAATTTGTCTAACAACCCTGGTGGTTTCAGACATGTTTTTTCCACTAGAGTCAACATATCTGACCACTGGACTGGTCACAGATGACTTCTGAGGCTTCTGAGGTTCAGGAGTCCTAATCTTCTAAGCTGGTGGACTGCTGACCTTTGCCTTCTGTGCGGCTTTCTGTTTCTTCTGACTTTTGGAACCTCTTCTGACTATAGGATCATAATAATATGACCCATACTGAGCTGGATGTGTCAGCTTTGGAGGTCCATACCGATCGGCCAATTTTGATTTCTTTGGTTCCCCCCGACCGAACTAGGGTACTTTGGCTTTGATCTTGTTGTCGGAATCTTGCCTTGAGTAGGATGAGGTGCTTTCATCTTTTGTTTGTTCTTTGCGAGGGGGTTCAGTATATCAGCATTGATGGTCTTTCCTCAAACAAACCTATCGGCAAGCCGTCCTTCTTAGTGTCTTGGGGGCGCACGAGGAAGCTCCCCGGGCTGAATCCAAGTCCTTCCTTGCGGTGCTTTGGCTTGTTGCTTGCTTGCATAGCCTCCAATTTCTTTTCGAGCCCATGTACCTCTCGACCATCGAGGTTCCTCCGCACATCATCACTTTTCTTGAGTGCATCATGTTTGGTCCGAAGTCCCGACAGTTTTGCTTCGACGAGACTCGGTTCAAGATCTTTCGAGTCAAGTCATTGGTCAAAACCGAAATCCGATCTTCTTGATGCTCGAGACTTGGCCATCGAGAGTTTATCTCCTCCCCCGAGTCTCACCACAAGTCCTTCGGCCTCGGTAGTAACCCGACTCTCCCGAGAAAGTCTCCGATTCTCCACTTTCGGTGGTATCCAACTCCCGAAGAGTCTTGTCGAGCTTGCACTCATTTGAATTTGTTCATCTAGTAGATCTTCATATGCGGTTGTGATGTCCAAATTCCCATCCGCACTCGAAAAGCGGTGTCGTGTGTGCAGTGTGAAGAGGAGTTGATTGGTTCATGAGAATTTACCTCATCCTCTTCGCCTGCCATCATGCATATTTCAGTCGATTCATCTGCTTCATGCTCTAAGGCCATGAAGGCTGCTTCATCGTCAGATGAATCCATAAAGGAGTCGACCTCTTCGAGTCGTCGAGATTTCGCCAGGCTATGTAGGATTGTCTTTTCTGGGCGAATTTCTCTCTCCTTGCCATACGTGCTGCGCGTTCAGCACTACTGAGCTCAGGATAATCATATTGATAATGTCCCGGCTTTTTGCAGTTGTAGCAAGTGATGACTTTTTCTTCTTTGGTTGCACTATCCCTTGAGGGTGCTGAGTCATCTTTCTTTCTGCATTCAGAAGATTGTGAGTCAGGAGAGCGTTTTGGTGAATATTATGACTTACCTTTTGTGTCTCGATATGCTTTAGTCAGCTTTCTACGCCTCTCTTTCTCCTTCTGATACTTTACAGCGAGCAGCGCATACTTCTGAGCGAGACTTCCTTCTTGTAGATCATTGAGTGAAGGCTCGGCCTTACTCGTCGTCTTGCTCGTCACGGGAGATGTCTTGGCTGACCGTTGCTTTGAAAGCATGGTCGATCTTTGTGTCGCCTTCAGCTCTCGGCTTTCTTTGAGGTGCTGTCGAACTCAAACTCCTTGCACTGTAATTCGAAAAGATATGGTCGGGAGAGACAACATCTAAATCGAATGTCGCAATAGAGTGGCAAAAGGTGTCCAGGTGTCCGTTCGGCAGTGCCCTCAGTATCTTTAGATTCATTTCTCGGTTCTTTGAATGTCTTTCCCGGCTCGTTGATTGAGTTTATCAGATTGGTAAATCTGACATTCGATCTTCGATTTTGTCACCGGTCATGAGAGACAAGCTTTCCGGCTTTTGGAGTTCCGGCGCTAGTTTATTCGCTTTAATCTTTCGAGTCCCTCGACTCGCAGCGCTAGAGCATCCCGCAGTTCTTTAGCGGTTTTGCATTCCCGAACCCCGCCAAGATAAGAATCGCTAAGAGTGGTTAGTATGGCATTCCGACGACTCGGTCTAGATTGGGGAGCTTCTTCTCTTCCAGGAGTGAAGAGACTTCTGTCTTTAGGGATCTTCTTCCCAGTCACCATTCCTCCTCCTTCAGCTTGAGTTACAACACTATCGATCATGGGAACGATAGGTCCATATTCAAGCACTTTACCATATCTGTCATGGAGGGATGTCGGATGTGCTTCCATTCTGACTCGCCATACTCCATAATTCTCCACCGAGAACATGGGTACCATTCTTATACCTGACATATCAGCCATGAAGAATAATGATATGAATGTAGAGTGATATGCAGTGAAAACGTTTTCCTCCGGATCCGTTCGAATAGACCAGTATCAAAGTAACAAGAGTCTTAAGGAACTCCTGCTCTGATACCAATTGTTGGTCCCGAGAGTGAGTTCAGGTGTAGAGGGGGGGGGGGTGAATACACCTAAATCCAAATTTCTCAACTTCGAACACGAACAGTCCTATTCAGGAAGATGCCGTACTGAAATGATTCAGCAGACCAGACAACTATTCTGAATCGTGTTTAAAGGCTAAAAGTCTGACTCGGCTGAGATCTGCTAACTGACTAGGTCAGAATTCAGTATCGATCAGCAAGAGTTCAGTGCGCGGAATAGTGTAGGCCCAAATCAGTTTTTATGAGAAAACATTTTAAGTCTCAGTTCAGTAGATAAGAAGTTCAGTATACTGAGACCGTTAATTGATTTTAAATAAGATGTCCAGTATGCACAGTAAAATCAATGTAACAGTAAGTAAGCGACACAGATTTTTAAAGTGGTTCGGATATCAACAATCCTACGTCCACTGTCCCGATAGATCAGGAGGCTATTTATTATACTGAGTTAGTCTCAGTCAGCTTGTACACAGGACAAAGCCGTGGCTTGGGGATTATACTGAGCAAGTCCCAGTTTACACTTCTATCAAACTTTAAGTGTTTGACAAACTTCTCCAACAGTGAAGGAGTCCTTATACAAGAAGGATTGGGTTCAAAGGTGAACTCCTTCGTCTAAGCTATGGATATATCGGTTGAGCTTAGGGTTAGAGGGATGGGAACAAGAATGTAGCTTCTAGAGCGACGAACAGCTGAGGTTTAGCTATAAGTTCGTGTCACGTCGCTTGGATACTAGATGCTTTATTGTCGGTTCATCTTGGTTCCCTTATGAGCTTAGAGGTAGTCTTTCGCCGGAGATAACTCTTTCGATTCTTCGCGAAGACTTAGGCTTTTGGAATTCGCTCGGTTGAATGCTCCGTATGTTTTCGTCGTTTAAGCTTATGCACTCGTTAACTCTCTAACTTCAAATCTTGAATGATCCCTCTATTTATAGAGAAGAGATTGAGAAAGATCCGTTGGAGACGATCTTCTTCTCTCTCTCTCTTTTTGGTAGCAAACGGCTCTTTTGGCGTAGGTAACAGCGCCTTTTCCTCCTTTTCCGGAAAGTGTTGACTTGCAGCTTTAGTAGGTAGGATGACACGTGTATGCTTGTCATTTGTCGAGGCGGATAGAGCGGTTGAGACAAAGACAGACTTCGAGATAAGCCGAAGCCGACTTCTCTCATCCTCGTATATGACAATGCCGATTGTCTTTCAAAAGATTCTCGACATCCCCGAAGACTATCCGCCGATGCTTGAGTCCGACCTTGTATTCGGTAGATAGATAGCCGAGATAAGTCTATCGAAGATCGGCTCCGAGTCCAGATGAACTACTCCGCCGAGTTCGGTTCAACCGACTCTTTCGCATATCTTGCTCCCGCTCGAGTCCAAGATCACTGAGTCTTCTACACTGGTGCTGAGGCAGATAAGCTACTGAGCGCCTTGACCAGAGCAGAGTGTCTACTGAGCCTGAAACCTCAGAGACAAACAACATATACAACGGAATGGTTCACCAATCAGATAGGGTTTTGGGATCTTCAAATCTTCTCAACAGTTCAGAGCACATAGGCTACTGAGCTTGGTTCAGTATAGAAGACAGAATCATTTCCCACTGAGTGAAATAGTGCTGAGGATAGAATCATCACCCAACAAACTATCTAGTAATAAGCACAAATATATTGAAAGACTTAAACAATTAACTAGACGAAGTAGTAATCACAAATAAACACAAATATATCTCAAGTTATAACATAGCAAGTGTGTTCAAAAGTTGTTGTTAATATCAAACATCTTGAAAGGCTTGGAATGTCAGTCTAGGCTTCACTTTGCATGCTTCCCACCAATCCTTTTTGGTTTTGTTCAAGCTAGGATAAGAACAATAGTATACCTGATGTGCTTGGTCTGCTAGAACAAATATATCGGAGTTGGTCAGCACCTGCTTGTAATTTATGGAGACCAACTTGAAGTCTCGGTGTACTACAGTCCCCTTAGCTTGTGGGTCAAACCACCTATAGTTAAACAAAACCGTTCTTTTAATTGGTAGCCCCGAATACTCAACCTCACACACTTCTAGTAGTTGCCCGTAATAATCCATCTCCCCAGAACCATAATTCTGTCCATTTATGTAAACTCCACTATTCATAGTTGATTTTCCTTCTCCGTGTGACACTGTGTGAAACTTGTAGCCGTTAACAACATATCCAGGATAGGTCTTCACCTTCATCAAAGGCCCTTTTGAAAGATCAAGAATATACTTGTTCGATTCATTGCAATGCGAAGAGGAGACCTAATAATAAGTTAGCAGATAAAACAACTAAAAGTATTACTTCTATATCATAATTAATTTAGTGGAGAAATGGGTTTTATAGAGTCATACATATGCTTTGAACCATGAAGCAAATTAAAAAGTGAACTTCTTTCCCAAATTTGTACATACTATGACTTGAGTTGTCTTAGTACATACTATGACTTGCTATTGATAAGAAAAACAGTCAGAATTGGTAACCTCCAGATTTAGAGCTAGACCTATACAAAGAGAAGGCCATGTAGAGGACTCATCTTAGTACAAAAAAAATAAATAAAGTTACTGTAATAATCCTAACAAGTTTGACAACTTCGACAACAGTTTCAAGAACACAGAACCTAAAGTTACTGTAATAAAGTTACTGTAATAATCCTAACATTGTATCAGGTATCCGATACAAAAAGCTGAAAATTGCTTAAGATAAAAAAAGGCATCATCTAAACTTCTACCTGACCCATAACACAGCCAACATAGGCAAGTAGAAGTGCAGCTAGAATCCCAGCAAAAGACCCTTCAAGGCTAACCGCTCCTTCTGTACCCCTTGGGACTATCTTGAATGTTGTGACTAGGTAACTACAACAAACAAAAAATTCAGCAAATTAATAAGTATAATGGAACAATCATGCACCAAATAAACAAACTCAAATAGAATATAGATTCTGAAACTTCTAAGCTCTTTTAGGAAAATGCAGACAACATGCATTTGTTGAGTTTGTGATAAAACTCACAAAACTACTAAGTTAATAAACAAAGCATTACAGAGAATACACAGCTTTAGGAAAAAGAGGATCAACGAGATCAACTAAACATCAAGTGTGGGAGACAACAAACTCACAACAAGAATTTTTTTTAACACCTTAGATTCACAATCACAAATTTGACCAAGAACACACATTGTACGCAAACAAAGATTTAAATCCAAGAGGTAGACATTGAAGTATCAATTCAAGCACTACAATAATAATCACTCCAAAGTTAAATAATAATAATAAAAAAAAATTAAAAGTATGCAGACTTAGTAAGAGTACCTTCTTGATCATTTCAAACAGACAAATATTTTCAATATAACAAAAGTTTCTCATTTAGGAAAGTGTAGAAAGAAATCAAATGCCCTGGATAAATATACATTGAATTTGAAAGGAAATTGGCTGCGTGAGGAGTGTAACAAATTGATAGGCGTTTTGAAGAATCACGCTCACATAGTCACCATACATTGACATTGTTTACAAAAGAAGAAGTTTTTAGATTGATGTCAACTTTCATTTGCTTGTTCTCTTGATAATCCTTGGTTTTCTTCTTCTACAATCATTCTAGAAATCTAACATGGATTCTCCCATCACATTCCATGAGAATATATTATAATTCAGACCAACTTATTTTCCATTATCAATACCAATGGTGGAAATTCTCACCCTACCTGCCACTTCTCACACACAAGAGAGAGATTGAGAATCAATCAATAGGTAATGTTTCTTAATATAAAGTAGGCACGCAGCAAATACATAATTATAAAGAGAAGAACTTCAACACAAGGAGGAAAGATTTGAAATAGGAGACTCAATTCTACTAAAAATCTTTACATTTACTTGAGGGAAAACCCAACCCCTCAACAAACGAGTAATCCGGATAAAGTAATACGCGAGCTCTTACGTAGGAAAGCTAGATTTGCCTCATCGCTCATACTTGATAGTCTCATTGTTCGGACGGTCGTCTTCACCGGGACTAGGGCAAATGTACAAGAACTCCCATCAGCATATACAGAAGACTGTACACTAGTCTGAACTCAAATTCGGCGGAGGAGGAATTCGCCGGCACCGTCAGCAGTATTTGAAAGAGAGGAAATATACACTTCTTGCACTGCGATTCGCTTATGTTAGAATTAGGGCATCACCGAGGGAATATCGACGGATATGTCCCTCGGTTTAAATTCTAAAATTTTAAAAAAATTATTTAATACATATCGACGGACACTATCCGTCGAAAAAAAAATTAAAAAAAAATAAATAAACAACGACGGATATAATCCGTCGATAAAACTAACGACGGATAAATCCGTCGAAAATCCGTCGGTACGCATAAAACTTAAAATCCCTCGAAAATCCGTCGAAAACCGCCGACCCGCATCAATTCCGTCGGAAATTCCGTCGGTATATGACAAAATTCTTGTAGTGAATTGAAATGAAGTTAAATAGTTTCTTTAAGTGTTTTTTTTTTATTTCATAGAATTATTTTTATAACTATTATTGCAAATGCGTATTTTTATAATAAGCATTTGCTGATTAGCAAGAACACCTTAATATTGGAAAGAATCATATGTGAAACTAGAAAAAGTTATAAAAACGTGTAAGAGATTTAATTCTAGAAATGTGAGGGTCTTTTTAGTATTTAGGAAATGATACATGAGCTCTGTAAATGAACTTCGAAAGTTGTAACTTGGTAGACTAAACTTAACCTATTGTCAGTTGAATTTAAAATTTCTTATTAAGAAATATTTGATACGCACATGCACACACAACGTGTAAGGCTGACGCCAAAGTACATCCTCGTACCATTTAATACACAAGTACAATGTTAAAAGTATAAAATATAAATAACTAATTTTATTCGGTAAAATGCTGGTTTTTTGACTATTCTATATAAGGAATTATTAGGGATTTCCCATATTTTTGAAAATACTGTTGTTGCCCATGCTTAAGATTGGCTTGAGATCTCGTTGTCTCAAGAATCTCATGTCTCAATCATGTTCCAGCTTAAAACTGCGTATTTTTTATATAAAATTGTGTAGTTTTAATAGCAATACAATTAATCATTTGACCATGTTTTTTTTAATCAAAATTTCATAGTTTTGACCAGGGTAAAAAATGAATTTTTCGGACGCAGATCTCATTTTTTATTATTATTATTACTTATCTTTTTCAAATTTTTCTCTTCTTTCTTCTTAATTACTTTGCTAAAATTAACCATTTCTTAAGATCCCAAAAGCATTTCACAATCCCACAATTTGGTTTCTTATGCATCATACCCTTATAATGTTATAATAGTTTTACAATTGCAACATGCTATTCACACGAGGAATGTAATAAATGAGAGCACGGTACACATTGTGAGATAGAGAAACATTTCCGCAATGTTTCTATAAAACCGTCTATAATAAATTAAAAAACATTAATTTAAAATTACCTAATACAATTTGTATTACGCACTTAAATGCATATGCACAGAAATCGCGCTATTTCATATAGTTTTAGAGTTGGGGCTGGCCATGCGTAATCACAAAATCGTTTTTTCATAATATAAACTAAAAAATATTTGATTTAAATATTCATTATGAATTTTTATATGAGTGTCTCGGAATGTACTTTAATCATTGATACATCGATTTTAATGTATATTTTAGAGACCGGATATTACTTCATATACAATTTTAACATGATCCATACATGTAGGAACGGATTTAGAATTGACATGGAGGAGAGCGAAATATATAAAAGAAATGATCAAATATGGAATTTCGGAGGGGAGGGAAAGGAAATAAATAAAGTATTTCACGCAAAAATCGAATTTAAACACAATTTGTGAGGCATCCACACACCCCTTTGCATCCACCATCGCACGGGAGCGAGCTCGTTTATTTTTAACCTTTCATAATAATGCATTCGTTGAAGTGTGTAAGCAGTTCTCTATAATGTTGTAATTAGTAATTACGAAACTTGAAACAAAGTTAGGTTAAAAGATCTCCATTATGATGTCAACTAATAGCTCATTTAACTCGAAAAATCTCTCTTATATAGCTTCTATAAATTGAGCACCGCCTCCATTAGTTTCTTCATATATCTACTATACGTATCTTCTCTATCCTCCTCTCTCTCTTTCTCTTTCTCTCTCTCTTCCCTTTCTCTCTCTCTCTCTCTCTCTCTCTCTCTTCCCCCACCAATTAAGATGGAGAAGAAAGCATGCAAATCTATTGATATTGAAGTGAGGAAAGGGCCATGGACCATGGAAGAGGATCTCATTCTCATGAATTATATTGCAAATCATGGAGAAGGCATTTGGAATTCTCTAGCTCGATCTGCAGGTAATTAAACACATACACATGTATATATATACTTAAGGTATATATGTAAAACTTGTTTATATAAAGAGAAAACCCTAATGAAAAAAATCTAATAAAAAGGAGATCTTTAGAGGAAAAAGCCCTAAAAGTATGTTGCTTTCGTCTGTGTTTGGTTCAAGGGCTGAAGCGCACCGGAAAAAGTTGTCGTCTCCGGTGGCTTAATTACCTCCGGCCGGACGTTCGACGCGGAAATATCACGACGGAGGAACAGCTTTTGATTATGGAGCTGCATGCCAAGTGGGGAAATAGGTACGTACCTAATATTTTAAATAGTTGTTTTTTCAAAATTGATAGTAATCTAATCTTTAATCAAATAATAATACTTTTGTTAAAGAAATGAAAAACTGTAGACTAATTTTTTTTCCCCCCCAAATAACTTTTTCCGCCGCCTCGCTTGTTTTTGTGTTCGGGAACGACTATTGTTCATTTTAGTGAAACTAGAATATTAGAGAGAGAATGGAAGTTCCTTTTAGCCCGTCGAAACCGGCGATATTTTTTTAGTTTATATAGATACCGAAATACTCCCCGGCACAATTTGTTTTCTCGTAAAAATTATAATAATAACTTTATGCAACTAGGAAATTAAAAATACCATACATAGGTCACCCTGATCATACGATAGATCAAAATTATTCGTGAAAACTACTCACTTGTTCTTGATTTCACGAAAGATCCTAAAGTAGCATATAATGCAATATTTTGCTTCAACCATCAAGGTTCAAAGAAGTCACTGATTCGAGCTCTTTTCTTTTCAGTTACTTTTTTTAGCAATTTTTATAAAGTAATCATACTTATTACTAGATAAGTCATTTTTTCCCTTCAATTTACAAATATGTTAATAAAAATAAAGTCTAAAGACGGTTTTAATTTATTTTTCTATTATTTTTGTAAAAAAGAAAAGAGAAGGTTGCAAAGAGAAACACGTTATGAAGGGAGATCCATAGGGATTGGAGAGATGGAATTTTCCATAATTAGGAGAACCATTGCAATAAATCACATGTCTACACCTCCAATCACTTCAATGGGAAGCTCCCATCTGCTGTCTACTTGGGTTGAATTGACATTTGCCACAGATGTCATGTCCTTTTCGAACAAAAGGGTCCCCCTGTAAAACTATTAATAACCTTTCTTTGAAAAATAAATAAATAAAATCTTACTGTTAAGTGAATTGTATGTATCTTTCGTGTTTAAAATGGGACTAAGCATCAAGATTAGTAGTGACAGACAGATTAGTAACAAGACTTTCGACCCTTTAAGGACATCATATTACATTTAAACAATGTAAAAAATGTATACATTGTATGATTTTCATCTGGAGAAGATGATACCATGCAAAAACCTGCAACAGAAAATAGAAGAAATAAAAAATGATTTCCCTATGAGTAAATGGCCGATCATAATTTAATTTGAATCTTATGTTTACAATAATTGTACTTTCTTGATAAAACTCCCAAATTTGGGGGTGGTCAAAATTTACCAACCTGATAGACGAGAGTCGAATGAGATGCCGAATATTCTTCATTTTCGATCAAAATAAAAATAAAAACAAGTGAAAAGTGAAGAAAGAAAAAGGAGAATTTAGACGGTTTGTGTTTGGAAATGGATCTCAGCCATTCCTCAGAGTAACAAAGGTGAAAGTGAGGGGCTGACACTTGACATACGTTCACTAATACTTAGCCTTTTATCTTTCTTTTTTTTTCTTCTTATTTTCTGTTTGTAGAGAGCAAAGACCCTTAAAACTTGCCTACGGCTTTCCTTTAAATAAATTGGGGAATGCCAACAAACTTTGAATCTCAGCCGTAGAACATGGCTTGCTATATTTTTCCATCACGAACTCGTAGTTTTGATCCAAAGGATTGGTATTTTTTCTATTAATATAGTGGCCACAATTGATATTATTTTAGCTCATTTTACATGTGTTACTCAACAATATAAATTATAATCTTATATTCTCTTATTTGAATCTTGTGCTCAAAGTTGTCGAGAAATTAATATAGGAGCATGATGAAAGGGGTAGCCGTCCCATCACCTTTATATAAATCTATAGATCATAAGATATATTTTCATAAAATATATTCTTTGCATGATTTATATGGTATAATATACTATTAATTATGTTGAAGTTTATATTGTTGTTCCACATCAATTTGATATCTTCCCTTATCAAATTGATATCGTCATGTTGTCTTAATATATATTTTGATTATCCTCCACAATTATAATGAGGGAACCAATCTATCAAATTATAATTTAGATATTTACGCAATATTCTTAGAAAACAAAATTGCAAATGTAAGAAATTGCATTCTCCGGCAAAGTATCGTGTCTCTCGGTGGATGCCTTTTTACCTACCTGTCTTATTACGTACTTATTACTTTTGTTTCTTGGTAAAAATATTGTGATATTTCACAGAGTTTTTTACCTTTACACACACATTAAAATTCTTGAAATTATAGAGATATTATGTTATTACATGCCTATATGAACAGTATTATTAAATTTAATTAAATTAATTCTTCCAAATTAAAGGTGGTCGAAAATTGCGAAGCATCTGCCCGGAAGAACTGACAACGAAATAAAGAATTATTGGAGGACTCGAATCCAGAAGCACATTAAGCAATCAGAGAACTGCACAGCTCAAACAGCAGAGAACGATCAAGTTAGCACAAGCCAAGTCTCCAGTTCTTGCCCTGCGGATTATACAGTTGAGTCCTACTCTCCACCTTCCCTCAATGGCAATATGGAACACTTTCAAGGCCCTTTTCCGACCGAATCGAACGAAAACCTTTGGAGCATGGAGGATCTCTGGTCTTTACAGTTACTCAACGCCGATTGAAACCCTCCAGTGCAGTACAGTCATATATAGAACTTAGTTAATTTCCTCAGTACTGAAGTTTTATATTAATTATACTATATAAGTATGGAATTAAAAGTTGACGTGTAATATATGGTCTAGGAGATGAAATATCAAGTAAAGTGGATTTATATGTCACGTATATATATGCTAGAGACGAGGAAAAAAATGTCAATGTTAGGATATATGTTGGGATTTGGTGAGTGAAGGGTTTCACTTATTCTCTTACTTCACATATAAATGATAAAGAAAACATATTTTTGCTTAGGTTAGGACAATTAGTACTTTAAGTACGTTATTAGTCTTGTCCAAACAATGATTAATATCTGTTTGTCTTAGTATATAATGATTGATGATTAGTTTATTTATCTCTGACTTTTGTTTTTACAAGATTATATAATATCCGAAGATGTAAGTGTCTATGTTGCTTTTCATTTGATTGGGATTTTACTTTTAAGTAGCATCTTTCCATTTAAGTGTATTGTCGTAATCGACTTTGAGAGTTGTCCTTTTTTGTCGACCTTATCCTTCGTAATTAATTAGGTTTTTTTTTTCAAAATTAATGATATGATAAATGCCTTATGTACTCTCTCTCGCGATTTCTTCTCATACACGGTGTGTGTTGTTTCATTTTTGAAGAGGTGTGGATTTGTATGGTTTGTTTCCATGTGATAATCTAGAGGTAAATTGCACCAAACTACTCATATATGACTGGTTCGACTTATAATTATATTTGTGGATTTCGAACTCTAATTATATGATAATCCATTTTATATGTGTGACACCCAAGACCGGCCCTGATATTTCGGAGGCCCTAGGCGAAAAGCAAAAATGAGGCCCCTTATCGAAGTTTCATGAATCATGTCGAGAACTAGAAAAGAGAGAAAATTTCAAAGAAATAGCCGACTGCCCGAGGCATGAGAGGGAATTTTAACGAATTGAAAATAATAGTGAAGAGAGACGACTCTGTTCTATAAGAGAGCCAACTATATCCTTCTATTATCTTTTCTCAATAGTTAGCCTATATTATGTACCTTTTCTCGATAGTTTCTGCCTATTTTTTATAGGAGAGCCGACTCTAATTATAAAAGAAACAAAAAAGAGCGTTGTCTTAGAATTGGTCTGGGTCTTAGAATTGGTCTGGGTAATATCTAATAAAAATCGGGCTTGATATTAATTTGAGTAGGATTTGTAAGTTAGTGGAACGAGCTATGATATTAAATTTTCTTTTTTAATTTGGACTAATCTATGTTATTGGGATTGTAACTAATTTTTTTTATTAAGTGGGCTAGTGGGCGATGTTTTAAATTTCGGGGCCCCTCAAAATTGGGGGCCCTAGACCAATGCCCCACCGGCTATTCATAAGGGCCGGGCCCTGGTGACACCCATGGTTAGTCCAGGTGGTTAATTTCTCCTACAGAGTTAAAGCACAAATATGAGGTTTATTCAACGATATTTCGATAAAGGCCATGGAAGCTTACACTCATCATCTAAAAGAACTTGTTTCATAATACAATATGCGTGTGTTTCTATATCAATATATATCTGAATCCGTGTCTACGTTCTCATACGTAAGTGTGTTTGTGTGGAGGAGACTCATACGTGTATATACATAACATACATACACGAGTATAAATATTAATTAGTATGTGCGAGCGCATTAAGAAAGTGGAATTATATAAATTAGTGGATTTATTACATTATGGGTGAGGAGAATCATGCGGGAAACAAATGCCTAACTGAAGTGAGGAAAAATAGGCACGTGGAAAGGTCGCCTTGCTATTTTTGGCAAAATTGAATATCTACTTTCTATATAGGACTATTTTCGTTCATTGCCATCCCATATTAAACTATGACTGCTGTGCTGCCTAACTCTTTACACCATTTTTGGAAATCTTCACGTGGTCCCTTCAAATTAATATTTATTCCTGTAACCTCATGTCATTATTAAAAATAAAAATTAAAAATTAAAAAACAAACTCATTTTAAAATTTACCATGTAATATCGAGGTGATGCATAAATTGCATTAAAAGTTACTATGGGCAGGCGAGCCTACCGGGTTAATTCACTAAAAGTTACTATGGTCGTGATATATGAAGCCGAGTCCAATCCTGAGCTTTTGAACATACTGGCGGACTTAACTAATTAATTTTTTTAATATATATTTAAATTAAAATTTTAATTTATAAAAATAAAATAAATAAATATATAACATAATAGTATGATCCATACTGAGGGATGTGTCCACTGTGGGTGGCCATACATTTATGTCCATCTGACATTCTTAGTTCCACCTAAATTGAATCTGGGTGTTCTGGGGCTTGAACCTCGGGTCATCTTCTGGTAGCTGGGCTGAGGTGCTTTCATCTTTTGTTTTCTCTTTGTCTGAGGGGTTGAGGATTCCGCATATTGAGTTCCCCCTTGGAAATCTGTCAGCCAACTGATCTGAGCTTTTCTGTCCTGAAGTAGTTGCTTCATATGTGTAACCAAGTCCATCCTTCGTGGAACATGATCTATGTGATCTCAGCAACTTCTCATGCTTTTCTTTAGCTCCTATATATTGCTTAGTCATCAAGGTTCTCCAAACCTCATCATTTTTTCTCAAAGCTTCATACTCAGCTCTGGACTGTGTAAGCTCTGTCCTTTAGACAAAGCTTGTGTCGTGTGTGCATGGTGAAGAGGGGCATATATTAGAATTAGAATTTACCTCAGCCTCTTCTCCAGCCATAAGATACAGTTCAGTATCTTCTTCAGCTTCGATTGCCATGAATGGCTCTTCATGACTCGTGCAATCGGATAGTTCTCCGGCTATGTAGGCGTGCCTTTTTCTGATGAACTTATCTCGACTGTCTTGCCTTTCAGCTCTTTCAACAGTACCGTGAGCTCGGACATTCATATTGATAATACCGGCCTTTTTTGCGCTTATAACACGTTGAGCTTTTGCCTTCTTTCCTTGGTGTCTCATTCTGTCCAGTGGAGGTATTCTCCGTGTTCCTGCATTCAGGTAAAGATTTAGATTCACCTTTCGAATGAGCATTTTCTCTGTTACCTTAATAGCTTTTTGAAGCTCCCTTCAACTTTTTGAGCTTGTCCTTCTCCTTCTGGTATTTCACTGCAAGGAGAGCGTATTTCTCAAGCAAGGTTGTCGACGGTTGGGATCGTCATTGAAGTTTCGTACGAATGACTTGTTACCGAGGGACTTACTCTGAGATGTGTTGATTGTTGCCTCATATGCATGATTCATTGACATTTCAATATTAGCACCTGGGGTATGCGGAAGATTGAACTCAAACTTCTCTGCTTTCAGTTCTGAAAATATATAATCATGAGTTACAGAGCTTAAGTCAGTTCTTCACAAACAAGTAGCAAAAGAGTACCACTTGGGCCTAGTGGAGCCCTTAGAATTTTAGTGTTGGTCTCCTTGTTGCTGAATGTATCCCCCAGCCCATTGATGATGTTGATCTGATTTGTGAATCTAACACTGAAATCATAAATCGACTCTCCGGGTATCGTTGCAAAAGCTTCGAGCTTTTGCAGCTCCAACTCCAGTTTGTTTTCTTTAATTTGTGGAGTTCCTTGGCTTAGTACTGCAAGAGCATCCCAACGCTCGTTTGCAGTTTTGCAATCGTGCACTCTCCCGATGTAAGAATCACTAAGCGTAGTCAATATTGCATTGCGTGCAACTCGGTCGAGGTTGTGCAGCTTTCTCTCTTTAGTTGTAAAGAGACTCTTATCCTTGGGAACCTTCTCGCCAGTTCTGGCACCTATTGCTGCCACAGTTGCAAGTTCGACGTTGTTGACCATAGGAACAAGAGGTCCTTTCTCTAGGATGTCAGTAATGCTGTCATGCAGCGATGTTAAGTGCGTCTCCTTCCTTACACGCCATACCGCATAGTTTTCAACTGAAAACATGTGTACCGTCCATATACCTGAAATATCAGACATTTTGAAAAACATGGTATATGATGCTATGAAGAGACACAAATACAGAGAAAATAGTATTCATGATCTATTCGAGTAAACCAGTATTCAGAAAATGATGATCAGAAGAACACCGTTCTTATACCAATTATTGGTCCAGAAGACGAGCCTTCAGATGTAGGGGGGGGGTTGAATACACCTGAATGTAGATTTCAACTCAAACGCGAAAGTCAGTGCTACTGAGTATTGCTACTGAGGTAGTCAGTTGACCAAGTAAGCTTTCTAGACCGCGTCGGCAGAGTATCTGTCTAATGAGTCCTATGTACTGACTTATGTCAGTGAACAGTGTTCAGTATAGGATATGGTGTGCAGAAATGTAGGCCCAAAATATGTTCGTCTCAGTTTGAAAACCCATTTTATGTTGAGTGATTTAAATTCAGTTTTATGCAGTATGAACAGTTAATCAATGCAACAGTAAATCAACACAAGTAGTTTTTAAAGTGGTTCGCATACGCTAGATCCTACGTCCACCGTCATGAACAAAGCGAGAGTTCTTGATTGCTTATATTGAACAAGTCTCAATCGATCTGTACACTGGACATATACTCTAGTTATAGTCTTAGTGACTTTATAAGGTTCAAACACAAGGTTTGATATTCTCCAACTATGAAGGAGTTCTTACAATAAGAAAAATTTAGAAAGCTGAACTCCTTCGAGTTTTTCTAAGCTTATGATATTAAAATAAGTCCGCTTAGAGTAGAGAAGGGTAACTAATGAAACTGTAGCGTGAAAACTAATAAGATTTCTCTGTATGCAAGGTCTTCGCTGGGTTTGACTTAGAGTTCGCTAGAGTGTTGGTTCGCTTAAATGCTTTAGTTCCATGTTGATTATCTTCTGTGCATGAAGACTCTTTTCTATTTATAGCATCGACTCATGAATAGATCCATTGGAGGGAGTCTAGACACGTGTAAAAAATGAAAAAAAAAACGACCATCTTCAAGTTGAATGTTACAGTAGAGACTCCCTCTTTTTCGCCCAGAAAGCACTTTATGGCAGAAAGGTGTACAATCTTGGCGCTTCTCATTAGTCGAAGTTAGAGAGTAGGTGAGGTTTGTTCAAACTCCAAGAGATGCTTGAGTTGACTTCATCTCGATTCCTGACCTTTTATCGAATTGTCCTATTTTTTTTTATGAGTACCCCGAACCTATCATGGAATCGACCCATTTTCTTGGCTCGACTTAGGGTGTGGCGATGATGCCTAGAATCTAAATTTGATTTATTTTATCCAAATTACCTAATTTTCTAAATGTACACGATATATATGCACTATTAATTAAGCTGAATTAGAATAGTTTATTGATGTTATGAAATATTTATATATTCAACATAAAGTGTGCCGTCAAGTTGCAGCTGGCGACAGTGCCCCATTGCAACTAGAATGCAATATCAACTACAACTTGTGACGTGATGTAGACTTTATTGTAAATTTTAGTTCACATTTTATTTATTAGATGCACTACATAATAAAATAAAATCAAATTATGATAAATAATTAAAAATAACGCATGCGAATATTGGCGGATCTAGAGGGGTCACACGATCCTCCTAAAATTAAGTATAAACTTAGTTATAATGTATATTTTTTAAAATATTAACTCATATCCTATTTACGAAATTGTAAATTTCACCTTTTTTTTTAAATTAACATCGGCCAAAATTGCATACTCCATCTTTTACTAATTGAAGTAATACATGAAACTAAAATAAGATTAGAACTAAGAATCTCTCATTCATTATTGAATTATTACTAACAAATTCATAGTAAACTTTTGGAAATATATTTTTTTTCCTTCGCAATTTACACTCACAGACTATAACTAAATATATTTGATTAAAAAAAACAGTAAAATAAACAAATAGAAAGTACAAAATTTGAGCCACAAGTTTCTTTCGTCCACGTGTTTATAGTGCGAATTTAATAGGGCAGCACGTGAAGGATAAGTAACTGTCACATGGGGGGTCGGCAATGACTACATGGATGACACTTTTATAACCAATTCGCCTAGCCAGCATCTTCAAATCTTCAACCACAATAATCTACAAAATGGGAGAAAATAAATTCTCACTAAAAAGAGAATTGAGAATTAGATGGCAGTGTCTCTAATTGCGCCTGAGAAGGTAGGAAGGTAAAATCTGCAATTGAGAAAAGGGAACAAAACAATATTTTTCAGAAAATATAAATAAAAAATGTAAAATTTTGAATTGTATATAACTTTGACACCTCTGTAGCCCACATGAATCCACCCTGCTTACGAACATGATACAGTGTTAAAATACACGAAGGAATTTCGCTTCGAATATCAATTGCCTAATTGGCTGACCAGGAAAGTTATATCCTGAATTGGTTCTGTAACTTAAAAACAATAAAAACTTATAAAATACAAAATAAAGAAGTTATATTATTTTACACCACAAGGTCTACTAAATCGAATTTAGGTTTCTCGAAAATATCAATCAAGAATACTTATGAATAATTGAATTATTGAAAGGAAAGAGTTGAACAGAGCAAATAAGGAACGACGACGTCGACGAGATCCCGTGAGTGTTTGACAATACAAGGGCTCAAGTGGCAAAACATGCAATGCACGTCTCTCGGGTCTCGATTAGTAAATGTATTATGATCGTTCTATCTTATAAATTGAAATTATTAGAAGAATAATAGTAATTGTGTTGTAGACAAAAATTATCAAACCATATATCAGCTGGAGGTTTGGGCTTTTTGCGGCCCAGCTATTAATTGTGTGAAATGTGGGGCCTAACGGACATTATTAGAATATCTAAGTCAAAAACCCAAAAAATTGTAATCTTCTGAGTTTTCGTTTATTTTCTTAAAATTCTCAGTTATAGTCATGTTTTTGTCAATTAACAAAATTAGGGGTCAAATTAGCGTTCTCTTAAATTTGATTGATTTATTATAATTAAAAAAATATATATTAACTACTACATGAGATAATTAGAATATTATTTTAATATGTTACCTTTGTCATGGAAAAAAAAACGTACCCAACAATAATATCAACTTAATAACAATGATGATGATAATTCTTATTCTACTCTAATTAATGATAACCAATATATATTGAAGGGTTTCAATTAAATTTGACGAGTAGATATCAATCCACACCTCTCTCTCTCTCTAAGCGGGTATTATAATTTTTTAAAGATATAAGTTAGTGGTATTATTCATTTACACCCACATCTTTTAAATTATAAACAAAACTTTTCCTTTGTTAAAAAATTATCACAAACTGCTCAAAATTACGCAAATATCATTAGTTTTTCATTGATCACACATGAAACTATGTCAATCATTTGATTTTGTCTATTTCAAGATTGTTTTTCGTAATTTACAAACAATGTGCCGATCACGTGATCGGCGCTTTTTCCATGACATTTTTTAATTAAAAGTGTCATGACTAATTGACACGTGATAGGAATATGGTCGGCACATTTTTGAGGTCATATTTGCAAGGGGGCGTCTACGGCCTAAGGGTCACAGCTAAAACCCACACTCCTCTCCATGGTGCAACATAATCAGTTCGGTGGTAGAGCTGTTGAAGATCATAATGCTCACTTGAATCGATTTATAGAAATCTACAACGCTATTAAGATGAATGGAATTCCTGATAACACCATCAAACTTCGGTTATTCTCTTTCTCACTCCGGAATGATGCTAAGCTTTGGCGTCAATCTTTGGATGCTAGTGTAAGTACTAAATGGGATGAGATGATGAACTTATTCCTTCTCAAGTTCTTCCCACCTAGAAAAACTATGAGGTTGAGATTTGAGATCAATCACTTTCGCCAATTTGATAGGGAGTCATTCCGTGAAGCTTGGTAGAGATTTAAGGGGGCTATTCCTAAGTGCCCGAATCATGGGATAAACTCAAATGAGAACGTCCGTCTATTCTATAATGGGTGCACCGTTGAAGTCAAGAATTTATTGGATGCAATTAAAGGTGGAGATATATTAGAGAAATGTCATGTCACTGCTACGAGTATCATAGAGAAGATGGCAACGAATAATTATCAGTGGCCAGAGTCAAGAACATCTGCAAAGAAAGTTCTTTTAGCGACTATTGATGATCCAATCTCGAAACTATCAGCTCAGATGTTTGTGTTAATGAGAAAAATGGATAGTATGGTGGCATCACAAGGTGAAATTCCCATTTAAGAACATTTGGGCATCCCAACTGTTAACTACATCACTTGGAGGGGAAATGAGAATTTTCGCAACATTTAGGCCTTCACCTCCAAGGATCTTAAGGAACTAGTTAACAACCACGGATTCAATATCAAAGCAATCAGAATCATCCAAATCTCTCATACGTCATTTCGAACAATGCTCTACAACCGCCTCCTGATTTTTTTGTCACCAACGGAGTGATGGGCGAGGAAAATAAACCAAAGATGGAAGATATGTTGATGGAATTCATGTCACAACCAAGGGTAAACTCAAAATACATGGATACCCGACTTAGGATTTTCGAAAACAGATGGGTTTGATGGCTAATAACAAGTCGAGTAAACGTCAACAAAGACAGTTTCCTAGTAACACGGTGGTTAACCTCAAGGAAGACTGAGTAACTTGAGAAATTGGACTTCTTATGAGAGCCTTAAGATGCCCAACATTGTTACTAATCCAATCTCGGAGGAGGACGGGGAGTTGGAGAACTCTAAAGTGGAGAAAGAGAAGATCAAAGAAAAAGAACCTTTTGTATTGTTGGCCTCTCCGCCTAAGAAGAATAGCCCATCGAGTTTTATTCCTCCTCCAATTCTATTCCCACAACGCCATTAAAAGAAGAAGGGTGAAGAACAAAATTTAAAAATCTTTCACCTTTTTAAGAAGCTCAACATTAACATCCCATTCTTCGAGGCCATTCAAAAAATGCCCAAGTACGCAAATTTTTTGAAGAATGTGGTCGCTCGAAAGATAAAGTGGAAAGAAGACGAGATTGTCCATTTGGACGAGGAGTATAGAGCTATCTTACAACAAAAGTTGCAGCAAAAGCTCAAAAATCCGAGTAGTTTCGCCATCTCCTGCATGATTGGAGAATAACATAAAAAAATGCACTATGTGATCTGGGAGCGAGTATTAATCTTATGTTTTTATCCATATTCACCAAGTGAAAATCGAGACACCACGATTGACGAAAATAACTCTATAAATGGCGAGACCGATCACCCAATACCTTTGATGAGTTTTAGAAGATGTATTGGTGAAAGTGAGTGAGTTTTCTTTTAAGCCGATCTCGTGGTTCTCGACATGGAAGAAGACAAGGATATTCTATTGATCATCGGAAGACCTTTTCTAGCCACAACAAGAGCAATGATTGATGTGGCGAGTGGGGAGCTTACTATTAAGTTGAATGATGAGATTCACACTTTTTGATATATAGAGCCATGAAGTTTCATGATAAAATAAATTCTCATAACATAGAACAATGCAAGGTGTTGAATGTTATTAAGTCATGTATTGACTCAAACACTTTGTGGTCATCTAATGATCCCTTGGAGGCATGTATATCGAATTTCCTCTTTTCTTCTTCTCTTGGTTTCGATGTTAAAAAGAATCACTTCAATTTTGAGTTGCTTGAAAGTTATGGTGTTCTGGATGATATACAAGAGATTTCAAAGCGAGGAGAAGATTTTTAAAATTAAGAAAAGAAGATGATAAGAAGGTGGAAGAGAAACAAGTAGTACGTACACTCGATCTTAAGCTACTTCCAAATCACTTGAAGGTAGCTTTCTTGGGTATAGGAGGTACATATTCGATGATTGTTTCAGCTTATCTTTTTACTTCTGAGCTTGATGCCTTGTTGAGGGTTTTTAACGAGTATAAGTCAGCTATTGGTTAGACCATAGGTGATTCGAAGGTGATTAGTCCGTTGGTCTGCATACACACGATTTTGATGGAGGATAATATCAAACCTAAGGTGCAAGGTCAATGTGGGCTCGATTTAATTATGCAGGAAGTTATGAGGAAAGAGGTGTTGAAGTTGCTCGATGTTGGAATTATTTATGATATATGTGACAATGAATCGGTAAACCCTACACAAGTGGTGCCAAAGGGGGGTGGTTGTGGTAAAGGATTATAATGGTGAGACAGTAGCTACCCGACTAGGTACAGGGTGGAGAGTCTGTATTGATTATCACCTTCTTACTGCTTCAACAAAAAATATCATTTCCCTTTACCCTTCATTGATCATATGCTTGATAGGTTGGCTAGATATGAGTTTTATTGCTTCTTGGATGGCTACTCTAGATATAATTAAGTCACAATAGCCCCCAAAGACCAAGCTAAAACTGCTTTTACATGCCAATATAAAGTTTTTGTATATTGTCGTATGTCATTCGAACTATGTAATGCACCTACAACTTTTCAAATATGCATGATGGTAAATTTCCATGACTTGATTGAGGATGTGATGAAAGTATTTATGGATACATTCTCTGTGTTCGGCTCTTCATTCCATGAGTGCTTGAAGAATTTATCTCTTTCTCTTTATGACGATGAACCCGCAGTCGCTACCTTTGGTGCGCACATGCTAAACCTCGCTCTTGTGCAATAGCCTGCAAACCACATAGGAGAGTTAAACCACCCTTAAAGTGACAGGGTAAACAGGCTCACATAGCGTGTCCAGTGGGATTTGAAATTTATCTCTAGTTATGCAAAGATGTGAAGCAAGATGTGAAGATGTGAAGAATTTATCTCTTGTTAAATTGGGAGAAGTGTCACTTCGTGGTTCGAGATGAAATTGTTCATGGTTATAAGGTTTGTTGGGATAAGATTCAGTAGAACAATATTTTATAGATTTGAAGATCCCAAAACCCCTAGCTGAATGTTGAACCTTCGATTATGTAATAGCTTAGTTTGAGTTCAGCTTGTTAGGAACTCAGTAGGCTAGAGTTTAGTTAGCTGCGAAGTTCAAAGAGAAGACCTTGCACTCAGCTGATGGACTTAGTATCGAAGAAGTCAGTTGGCCAGCCGACCACCAACTGAATCTGCAAAGGAATTCGTGCCCACGCACTGAATGCTCAGAAGAACGTCAGTAGGAAGTCAATTCAGTTGAAGGTCCGAGGATTCAGAGGGAGTCAACCTTGATGTTTGACAAACCTCACCTACCAATCTACCTCGACCAATAAGGAGCCGACAACGCTTTACCTGTTCTGACAAAAGCTGCTCCGAGACTGAAAAAGAGGCGTATCTCTACAGTGCACCTACTCATCAATTTTCAAATTTAAGTAGCCGTTTTCCTTGTCGTTTCGACACGTGGCTAGACCCCTCTCCAACGAATCTATTCACAGATCGAGCGCTATATATAGAGGAGAGTCTTCATGCAGAAAGACACTGGGAACCAAAGCTTTCAACGCACAAACGATATCTAGCAAGCTCACTGCATATCCAACGAAGAACATGAACTTAGAATAAAATCTTCTTTAGTTCTTCTCTCTAGAGAATACTTGTTCCCCTTCTCTTATCTATGCGAGCTAAATTGTAATATTCATAGATTAGAAACCCCGAGGGTGTTCACATTTTGTGAAACGTTCTTATTGTAAGAACTTCCTCATAGTTGGAGAAGCTCAAACTCTTTAAGTTTTCAAACCCTGTAAAATCACTATGACTATAAATAGAAAATCTGTCTTGTGAACAGATCACTGAGACTTGCTCAGTATAAATAATACAAGTTCTCCTGCTTGGGTCAGGACAGTGTACGTAGGACTCAGTGTGTTCGAACCACTTTAAAAATATGTTGTGTTGATTTACTGTTGCTTTTCTTAACTGATCATATTGCATAAAACTGTACTTCACAAACTCAGCATAAAACCGGTTTTCCAACCGAGATGTTTCATAGGGCCTACACTTCCGCATACAACTCTAATACTGAACTATTGTTCAATTGACATAAGTCAGTAGAGCTGAACTCAGTAGAATAAATCTCTGCCCACGCGATCTGAAATCATATCTGGTTGTCTGACTCAGTTCAGTAGCACACTCAGCTAAAGCTGACTTTCGCATTTGAGAAAAAGAATCTGTATTCAGGTGTATTCACCCCCCTACACCTGAAGCACGTCTCTGGACCAACAAGGTTTCTTCTGTCGGGTTAGAGTTCATAGAGCAAAAAATTTAGCCATTAAAAAGCTTCCACCACCTACAAATGTGAAGTCCGTTAGGAGTTTTCTAGGACACGCTAGTTTTTATCAACACTTCATCAAGGAATAATGTCGAAAGAGGTATCATTTACGTTCAATGAAGATTGTGTGGAAGCATTTGAGATTCTTAAGAAGGCATGAGTGAGTGCTCCTATCTTGGTTGTCCCGGATTGCTCACATCCTTTTGAATTAACGTGTCACACCAGTGAAATAGCTATTGGAGCAGCATTGGGACAAAAGAGAGATAAAGTGTTTAGGATCATCTACTAGGCTAGTACAACTCTTGATAAAGCTCCTGCCAATTACACAACAACTGAGAACGAGATGTTGGCCTTAGTGTATGCTTTTGACAAGTTCAGCTTCTACCTCATTAGCACAAAGTCAATTGTCTACACTAACCATACTGCCATTCGATACTTATTGGATAAAAATGATACTAATCCTTGGTTGATTCAACCGCTTCTTCATCTTCAAGAGTTTGATATTGAAATTAGAGACCAAAAGGGGAGTGAGAATGTTGTGGCAGATCATATTTCAAGATTGGAAAACCTGATGGAGGGTGAAGAACTACAAGTCCAATTAATGAAAGTTTTCTCAATGAGCAAGTCTTGGTTGTTGTTCTAAGATTCCTTGGTATGCAAACTTTGCAAATGATCTTGCATTCAATACTCGTCCACCTTTGGATTTGAAGGGGTATCAGCTAAGAAATTCTATCATGCTGTTAGATTTTACATGTGAGACGAGCTATTTTTGTACCAAAGATGTGCTGATTTGGTCATTCGATGATGCATACCCGAAAAAGAGTGAGAATCAATAATCAATCAACGACACTCTTCTCTTAGTGGTGAATATTTTTGGAGCAAATCAAACTGCTATGAAGGTGCTCAAATGTGGGTTTTATTAGCCGTCAATTTACAAAGATTGTTATAACTTCACAAGTCGTCATGTTTGTCAAGGAATTGGCGGGATTTTCGAAAAGGCACCAGATGTCTTTGATGAGTATTGTAGAGGTGGAGTTGTTTCATGTTTGGGGGATTGAATTAATGGGTCCTCTTCCGAGCTCCTTTAGGTTTCAATATATTCTCCTTGATGTTGAGTGTGTGTCAAGGTGGGTGGAAGCAATTGCAAATCATACTAATGATTCCAAGGTGGTTTTGAAGTTTGTCCAAAAGAATATCATCACCAGATATGAAGCACCGCAAGCAGTAATGAGTGACGGTGGCACTCCCGGGCTTCTCAAGTGTTTTGGAGTAAAGCATAAGACTACCACTACCTATGAGCCTCAAGCTAATGGTCAAACCAAACTTGCAAGTTGAGAAATTAAGCAAATCTTGGAGAAGAGAGTGAATCATAGCCGAAAAGATTTGGCTGCTTTGCTAGATGGCGCTCTTTAGACTTACTGAACCGCGTAATAAAACGCCACTTGAAATATCATCTTACCAATTTATGTTCAGGAAATCTTGTTATCTTCCAGTGGAATTAGAGCATTAGGCTTATTGGGCGGTAAATAAATTGAATTATGATTTTAAGAAAGCTGGTCAAGCTCATATCTTTGTTGTTAATGAATTGGATTAATTTTGATTTCAAGCATTTGAGAATTCGAGCTTGTATAAAGAGAGGACAAAGATGTTTCATGATAAAGTGATCAAAACGAAGGATTTTTCTCCCGGAGTTGAAGTTCTTCTATATAATTCTCGTCTTACTCCTTTTTTAAAAAATTGAAGTCTCGGTGGTCCGGACCATTTGTTATTACCAAAGTGTTTCCCTATGGTATAATTGAGTTGTTGGCGAATGATGGTTCCACTTTCAAAGTCAATGGTCATCGTGTCAAGGTGTATCTCAAGCTCGAGCACAAGGAGGTGACGTTCTATTGTGCACCTCACCTTCCCGTGAGCATCTTAAGACGTTGAGCTAACGACATTAAACTAAGCACCGGTTGGGAGGCAAACCAACGTTATCATTTTCCTTCTTTTATTTTTCCCGTTTTCTTTGTGTTGATTTTGGTTGCAATAATTAAGCAAGAAGAACGGGTGTAGATGATTTCATGTGGAACGCAACGCAGAAGAACGGGCGTTACAACAAGTTTTTATCTTGAAGTTATTATCGAATCGAACCCGACCCAATTAAGTGTTGTATCCCTAATCTAAAAAACTGAAAAGAAAAACAAAAATCAACGAGAATAAACCCTTCCCCCCCCCACACCCGGCAACCCCACGACTCCCATCTCCCTCTATATTACAATTGTCCATCTCTCGCCTTTTCATTTTGTTTTCCCGTCTCCACCGTCACTTGTTGTTCTCTTCCACATCAATAACTTCAAGGTATGTTGCTTACTTTCTTTATTTCCACTTTTTTGTAATTTGGGGATTTCTTTGTTTGTTCTTTTATTTTTCAATTGTTGCGTTTATTTGTTCTTACATGACTTAGGGATTGTAATTATTCTCTATTTTCTACTTCTTTGTTGCTCTCCTCATACTTCATCTATTCTGATTGAGTTACATATTTTGCTTGTTGGGCATCATTGGTAGAGTACATTGAAGCTTATTGTTGTCCTTTTCACGTCCCTTTGTCTCATATATCACATGTCTGGGTATGGGGGATGCATAATGTGTGGTGAATTGGTATTTCTAGTCGGTCTTCTTCACTTGTTTTGTTTTGAGTTTTCTGATAGTGTTGAAGACAGCACGGATCAAGGCGAAGGGTTCTACATCCCGCTCTGTTCAGGCTGAGGAAACATTCTATGAGTTCGATCTACGTACTCTTGGGGTCAAACTTACATCTACTGATGCTGAGACTAGCTAAGCATACCTCAATCATATGATACTTTCCCATGCCGTTACATTTATTTGGCCACAATCGAGACTTTAGGGATTGCTGACCCATTGTGGAATTAGTTGGTCGAGCTTGTATGCTGAAAATCTTGCATGGAAATTGGCTTACTTATCACCGACTTACATTGAATTTTCGTTCCATGGTGGTAGTGCATCGCGAAAACAAAGTGCCAAAGAAGATTCAATTCCGGCTTAGGAATGTCTCTCGATCACTCTCTGTGAGGTAGTTGAATAAGATCTTTAACTGCCCCACCGATGGTTATTTTAATTTGTCTCATCTCAAGCCCAACAACACATGTCATTATAATATGTTGCTTGAGCCTATTATTGTATTACAAGAGTGGTCGAGCCCGAGCTACTGCAATTCGGAGCCCTAATTTCCACTACTGCAACGTGTTCTCTCTTTTAGTTTTCTTGGTCGGTAGAACGTAGCTCGTGTGCGGGCGGATGAGCTTGTTACTTTGCATTGTATGCTTACAGGTGAGCACATGGATGTTGGTTGTTAAGTTGCCGAGCAATTTTCTCATCATGCAGCGATGCGAAAATGGGTGATCTGCATAGGTGGTTTGGTAAGGCCTATCATTCTTCATTTCAAGATTCCTTTTGGCGATGATATTGTACATGGTGGGACTTTGGTGGACTTAAGATTTCTTAGAGATAATTTTTGCTCCATCTTGTGAACAAATCTTTTGGCACATGAAGCCAACCGAAGTGTTTCTTTTGCCTAACCAGAACCTTACTACAATGTCCAATTTGAAGGATTGCTCCGATTTGTTAATGAGGACACACCTGATCATCTCACTTTAATTAAGAAGGTGAGGCGCCTTGGGCTGGTGAGCACTCTGCGCATTCGTCTGTGCACCCTCAAGATCTAGAGGAACTCGAGACTTGAGTTTATGCCCGGATGGATGTATTGCACACTACTACCATGGGCCGTTTTGATGCCATTCAGAAACACACTGATCAGGACACTTGGATGTAGAATCTGCTTGCTTGTTTTCGACCACTATAGTCTTCTTACACCCAGTGAGTTCGGTCCAATCAACCACTCTCTTTCTTTTCAAACTTCTTTTTCTTTTGCTTTTTAGTTTTTAGTAGTTGTTTTGTTGTGTCTTTGTCTTAGGGTCTTTAGGTTGTCTTTGGTTGTTTGTGTTTTTGAAAAAACGATCTTCTCTATAAGATGATGAGTATGTACATTATGTGATGGATTGGCGAAAGCTATTGCGGTTTTGTTGATAAATTCCATCTGAATACTTATTGATATGTGGAGAATGAATTGATGAACCTTAATGCTTTGGCCTTGAATAGTTTGAACCAAATAAGCTAGTGAGTTTTTGAGCTATTTATTGTACTATTTTAGATGCCTTATTTCTTTCTTGTATGAATTTTTCTAACATGTATATATGTCTCCAGAACTTGCTTTGACTTCTGCTTTGAAATTGCGTAGAGTGTTTAAGGGTAAATAAAATATCTTAAACCATCTTTGTTATTTGTTTTACCCAAACAATTTGAGGCTTAGCTATTTTTCTTGACAAAACCATTTGATTGTGGCCTAAATTTGAGGAGAATAATATGATGAGTTGAATATGAAAGTATTGGTATGGGATGAATGGAGAAGAATGAAAAGAAGATGAAGTTTAATTCGACTTAGTATTGAACTCAATGAACCTCTAGCGCAACACAAATCATATAACTAATTAAGGTGAGAGTTGACAGGTCAAAGGAAAAGAAAATAGTATAAAATGCTCAAGTTTGCTTTTAAAAAGTGAGATTACATCAATGGTTGGTAGTGGTTTATATGTTGATAAAGCTTGGCTGTTGAAGGATAAGGATGATTATTTTGGAGAATTGAGATATTAGGCGAGTTGATGATTGAATACCACAAAACAAGTATCTCTGGGGAATGAGTCACTTGGCCTAAATTATATCTTACCTTACCAAAGAGCCTACATTACAACCAAATAAAAATCATTTTTGATCTTTATCCAAAAGCACACGCTAGGAATGGAGAGGTTAGATGATCAGGAAGCTTATGGTAATGTATTGTTCGTTTTGTGTAAACACTTTCTATGTTAAACACTTGAGAGTTGAGGGTTACATTGATATATATCCATGTTGTCAGGGTTCTAGTTAAAGAGGTTAGTATCAATATTTGTTGAAACATGTGAAATACTGGTTAGGTATTTGCATTGATTTGAAAGTTTTGAGAAATTTTGAAGCCTAAAATAGTCATTTATTCACTTTTGCCATGTCTGTTTTCTTATTTCCTTGTTCATAGCGTGTTTTAATGTCGATTTTAGGTGGAGATTTGTGTTTTGAAACAAGTATTTGAATTGAATTTGCATTATCTTGTAGAATTTGATACTTTTTGGTCCTTTTGTTGAAAATGCAGAGAAATGAAAACAACTCGAGATTTGGACTTAAAACGAGTGAGAACGAGCTAAGTGAAGATTGAGGTGTAAATTGTGATGACCCAGACGCAACTGCTGAGGTGTCACAGCAGGATTAAAGTTAGCAGGAACCCCGACGCAACTGCATCGGGGTCATTTTCGGCTATAGTTTTAATATGTGGAAATTACTTAAAAGCCCTTACTTAACACTGAGATTTGGAGTCTATAGAAAGCTTGAAGGAGGCGCCGTTCAAGACTACATTTCCAAAAATTTTAGTTTTAAAATTCTCTTCCTTCGAGAACTTTTGAAGAGAAGAAGCGAAGAATATCAAGGGATTAAAGTTCAACATAATCAAGGCTTTAGAGCTCTTCTACGATTTTTCTTATTTTTAAACCATGAATTCTTTGGATTTTGTTGATTTTGTTAGTTTGTCCATGAGTAGCTAAATCTTTTTAGTTTATGATTAGAAAGTAGTTGTATGATTTAACTACGTACTACAAAAAATGACCATTTTACTGTCGGAAAAGCAGGTGGAATTGTATCCGTCGATACAGTTTATAGCCAGTAGATATAGCGAGCAAAATTTATTTGTTGACATTCCGTCGGTAGCTTATTTACCGGCGGAAAAGTAGGCCCTACCGATGAATTTTTCCGTCGGTAAAAGACGATTTTTTTGTAGTGACGGATCTTTCCCAGTCAATTACGATTTGTTTCTCTTTCTTGTGTTCATGTTAGGATTTTTTGTTTACTTGCTTGATCACCACTTAAGCATGATTTTTGTTGTATTAATTCGAGATTCGAGAGAGGAGAATTCATGTTTGATCTAGGATTCTAGACATGTTAATTATTCAACGCCGCAAAGGTTTTATGTTAATATGAGAACAATAGATCTTAAAAGCTTTTAGGAGTAACACGCTAGTAATTACTTGGAGATAATTTTATGAGTATGTTGTCTACAATTTAGGTACGCCCAAAATATAGTTTAGGCTAGATTTATGATCGTTTTAGGGGAAGATAAGTCTTGCAAGTAATTGATTAGTTCAAGTGAAATTTGATAAATCATCTACTAAAATCAAATCCCTAGAGTAAGCTTTCCTGCATTTTCTTCGAAGCCCATTTAATTGCTTATTTAAATTGCATATTTTTAGGTTTTATTAACTTAACAGTTTTTGTAGTTTAAATAGAGGATAACAATAATAATTAGAATTCACCAGGTATAGTTAATCTCTGTGGAATCGACCTTGCTTCTCTATCTGCAATTGTATAATGCTTTAGGAATTGTGATATGCTCTTAAATGCTATTTGAATACCTATACTTGATTTTGTTGTTTGTTACACTTTCATATGATGTCCATTTGGTTTTTCCTACGTAGATTGCACTCTATTAAACCTTGCATTAAGAAAAACCTGCACAACCGGAACTGATTCTTGAATTATTAGGTGTCATGCACCTTAAAATTAGTGAACACATGGTTGTCATCTTCTCTAAGTTGATACTGATGATGTTGTTATTACATGAAAAGTTCTTCTGCTGATAGTTTTTGTGGGTCTTGCAATGAAATATTATACAATATTCTATTGTATAATGTAGGACCAAATTTTTTTCCAATAATAAAAAGGGTGTGCTATTGAAGTACGTGTGCGTCTTTTTATCATTCTATTTATGTATGTCTTGGATATGCATATTAAGGTTTTGCCAAACCTTACTTGTTTTGTGTGAGTGAATATGACAACTTTTCCGTTTGAGTGGTTTACTTGATGTAGCTTTTCTTATATGCAGCTCATGTGCCCGTTTCTTCATTTCAGTATTGTGGCTTATTCCCAAAAATATTAGTTCTTGCATCAGGAACAATCTCTGGCTAATAGATTTAACATAATTGTTACATATACTATCTACATGAAAATTTAACTCTAAAATCCTTTTTTCTTCTGATATACTCATTTTCAAGGGCGGATTTACGAATGGGCTACGTAGGGCTGCAGGCTAAGGTCCCCAAAAAAAAAAAGAACTATATACATTACTAACATTCCAAGCTTTCCAACCTATATATATTAAGCCCACCCACTTTATATTTATTTAGCACACAAATTTTACTCAAGAAATTTTTAATTGGTGAAATATTATAATACCTATTATAACAAATGAGAGTCCCGACTCACGAGACTCTATTTCCTAATTTCATTCTCTGTTCAGTTCCCTAATTGTCTTCTTTTGCGTGTTCTTTAATTATACTACATAAATTAAAACGAAAAGAATTCCACTTGTATGAGAGTGACGGTGCAAGAATGCGATGACATCGATGGGATTCTTTAGAGGATTTTCTAGTTTTGTAGTGGGATGACATCGACGGGATTCTTAAGAGGATTTTCTAGTGCTTGTAAATTTCTAAGTGGCCATGATTCATGAATATGAGAGAATTGAAGATGAATTCTTGTTGTTTAAGATTTTTAGTTAAATTTTATTTAGTATTTGTGTTTGGAGGTTTGTGAACCTTCTCTATGCTCTCGTGTTACTGTGTTAGGCTTAGTGTTGTATAATTAAATTCAATTTGAGGTGTTGGATTTGTTGAGCATGAAAGTGTTAAGTAACGAGTGTGGGACGAAAAACAGATTGTTGGGTTGTTTGATTTGTTGAGTAGTAGAGTGTCATTTATTATGTTTTACATTATTTTGATTAACTATATATTTTGAACTATTTTAATAGGTTATACTACATTATAATGGAAAATCAGAAGAGGAGAAAAACTACACTTCATACTTTTTTAAAGCCAAAAGAGCCTTTGCTAACCACTGTAGAGAATAATTTAACTCAAGATGTCCACATCCAAAATTCAACTCATTTTGAAATCTCAAAGTCAACTAATGCCGACATCCCACGCAAAGAGAAAACTTGCGAATCTCCTAAGACATACATTGTTATTAGCTCACCTAAAAAAGATTCAGGACTACGTATTCCTATATAGAAATATCCTGTCAATCAAAGAGATGAAGTTACACAAATTTATATCAAAAGAGGGTCTCATCAACCCATTCAAAAAGAGTGTGAGGCAATTGTGTTTGGAGAAAAAAAATCCAAATTCATTGGTTTCGTGAATTCTCGTGGTTAGAGTACTCCCCTTTTAAGAATGCAACATTTTTTCTTACCGTGCTTCTTTTTGAGAATGAGAATTCTCCATATAATACATTTACGAGTAAAGGATTTAGCTATTGGAAACGAGTTCATGATGAAGAAAGATGTGTATTTGTAATGCATGTAAGAAAGCATAGCTCGTTCCATTTGAATGTTGTACAATCTATGGATTCATTCAAGGGTGTTACTCGTCATATTGATTGGATTTTGAATGCTCAAAGTGTTGGAGAAATCCAACATAATAACATGTGATTAAGGATAACAATTGAGATTTCCCGATGGTTAACTTTGCAAGCATGCTCATTTAGAGGACATGATGAGTCTTCTTCTTCGAGTAATATGGAAAATTGTCTAGAGATGATAAATCTAATGGGAATAATCAATGATGACATCAAGGATCTCTTAGAGAAAGCTCCCTAAAGTACGAAATATACTTCCATAACCAATTATAATGAGATTGTACATATCATGGGTGATATGGTGAGGAGTAAGATTTGTGTTGAAGTTGGTGATGCATAATTCTGCATTTTGGTTGATGAAGCTAAAAACACATCTAATAAAGAGCACATCTCTATAGTGTTGTTCATTGATGCTAGAGGCTTTATACGAGAGGTTTTTTTTTTTTTGTTATTGTGCATGTTTCCAATACATCTGCTGCTACATTGAAGAAAGCAATTTGTGATGTTCCTGGAAACCATAACTTGCAAACTAACAACTTACGAGGGAAAGGATATGATGGTGCCAGTAGCATGCGTGGCTCATGGAATGACTTGTAAGCATTGTTCTTGAAAGATTGTCCATATGCTTATTATGTGCATTGCCTTGCACATAGGTTGCAACTAGCATTAGTTGCAGCCGCTGACAAAGAAGTATCCATGTGGTTATTTTTTTCAAAGTTAACTTCTATAGTTAATATCATGAAGGGCTCTCCTAAACACCAAACTATGTTACAATTTGCACAAGAAATTGAAGTTGCACAAACGGCGGTAAATGGTGAGCACGACGCAGGAAAATGAATCAATCAAATTTGTGTTACCCGAAGAGCTTAAGACTCGATGGAGGTTTCATTTTGGGTCTTTTTGTAGCATAATTGACATGTTTCGTTCTGTGATCATCGTCCTAGAAAGCATAATAAAGTATGATAAGTGTCCTAATTCCATTTGAGGTGAACCTGCAGGATTTTTAAGTGCAAGGACATCTTTTGATTTTGTACTTATATTACACTTGGTGCAAAAGATCACGATGATTACAAACTTGCTTTATGAATCTGTACAAACTAAAACAGTGGATATCTTGAATGCAATGGAGTCAGTTGAAAGTACTAAAGTTTTGCTTCAAAGATTGAGAAAAAATGTTTTGATGTTCTCCTCTTTAGTGTTAATTCATGTTGTATGAAGGATGCCATTGAGGTATCTAGCATGGAGGATACTTATAAATCTCTACTGCTCGTGCAAGCTAATAGAAGGATTCCATTATAGTCGACCACTATTATCAGAGTTGTTGTATTCAATGTTGTGATAGATTTTCAAGCAGAAGTAATCAATAGTCGGTTCCACGATAAAGCTGTCGAACTTCTTAAGATTACTTCTGCTTTAGAACCCAGAGACAACTTCAGATTTTTCAATCTTGAAGATATATGTTCTCTTGCTAAGAAGTACTATTCAGATGATTTTAGTGAGTAAGATATGCACTGTAGGGATATGAGTCATTGGTCAAGGAGACCATGGTTAGGGTGATTCGTAGGACATGACTCAATAGATGTTTCTGTGTATATTTTATGAGTCAGTGATTTGTGGGGGAAATTGTAGCGATACTTATTTGTATTGTCATGAGGACTTGAAGATCCCAAAACCCGTGTCCTAAACTCTTAGTGTGTGATGAACCGTCATGATGTAATAGGCTAGACCTGTATTGATCTTCATAGATTATTTTGTCTAAGTCCTGTAAGGGGTAAATTGTTGGACTGAACTTCAGTAGTGAAGTTAAAGTTCCAGAACCCCAAGTCATCGGTTCAGTAGAGCTTAGTAGTCTTCAGAGTTAGTAGCTGGAACCTCTCAGCAGAAGATCACTCTTCAACCGACTCAGATAGAAGACTCAGTACGATCATCCTTGATCTACTGAATAGGGGAAGAGCTCAGTTGATTGTCTTCGAGTCAGAAGCTGAAAGCACTCACTCAGTAGAAGATCACTCTTCAGCCGACTCAGATAGAAGACTCAGTAGGATTAGTCTTGATCTACTGAATAGAGCTGCAACTCAGTTGCAAACAGTATGAGGAAAATCGACAGTCTAACCTTTATTAGTTGAATGTTAGCAGAGGATACTTATGTCCGAGGTTCAGAGGAAGTCAACTCAGCTAGAAGACTGCTGTCTGACAAGTCTTACCTACCGCCACACCTCGACCAATGAGAAGCAAGCGAAGCTTACCTGCTCTAACACAAAAGTTGCTCTCACGCACACAAAGCCAACCATTCTGTGGCGACATTCAAAATTATATGGTCGTTTTCCTTGGAGTCTTGTGACACGTGGCATTACAACAGATTTATGCATGAGTCACAACTACATAAAGAGATCATCTTCATTGAAGAATTGTCCACGAGTGACCAAAGTGCTAAACACACCAAGTTCACAACACGAACCAACGGGAACAGATAGGCTTTGAAGCTCACGAATACCTCTCAAGCTACATCTAACGAAGAAATAGAAATCCCAAAGATATCCCTGATTTCTAGAGTTGTTCCCTGATTTCTTTTCTAAGCCTTCATTGTAATATCTTAAGCTTAGAACCCTCGAAGGATTTCACTTTTAATGAATCGTTCTTATTGTTAGAACTCCTACATTGTTGGAGACAAAACCCCTTCAAACTTCGGTTTGATTCTATAAAAAGTCGCTAAGGACTATAACTTAGAAGGTTTTGTCTAGTTCACATAAACCTTGATGAGGCTTGCTCAGATTAATCAACAAGACCTCCTGTTTTGTAGGACAGTGGATGTAGGATCTTTCGTATCCGAACCACGCTAAAAATTGCTCGTGTCATTTACTATTTTATTGCATCTGTTTTTCAACTGCTTGAACAATCATTATTTCAGTAAAATAGCTTTAAAAGTGCACTAGCCAAAACTAACTTGGTTTGCATAAAACGTTTTTCAAAAGACGAGCTAAAACTGGGCCTACATTATTCCGCACAATATTCCTCTACTGAATTTCTAAGTACTGACATCAAGCAGTAGAAATGGTTCAGTCGTTGAATCATTATGCTTCGCGATTAGAAGACTTAACTGGAAACCGAATCCGTTCAGTAGCAAACTCAGTATAAGACAGACATTCGCGTTTGAGGAAAAACTTGGACTCAGGTGTATTCAATATCCCCCCCCCCCCTACACACCTGATACTCGTCTCTGGACCAACATGCACTATCTGAAGTGGAACACTATAAACACAATGTTGTGGATCAAGAGAAATATAGTGGTTTGTCAACCATTTCCGAGTTATGCGTAAAGTTAGTCAAGACAAACAAGTCAATGCACTTCAATATAATTGACATGCAAACGCATTTTTTTATGATATATTAATATCTTATTTAGCTTTGATTTAACGTATTCATTTTAATGTTAGGTTGATTCGACATGTCTTAACTCTTTCTGTTTCAACTGCTACTACAGAACTTGTATTTTCAGCTATGAGGATTGTTAACTCGGTTCTCCATAGTAAGATGAATGAAAAATTCTTAGCAAATTCTTTGATGATCTACATTAAACGTCAATTGGCTAAAGATATTGTAGTTGATACAGTAATCAATGAGTTCAATTCAAGAAAAACTCGTAGAGTGTCATTTCAATATAATGTGTTGGTTCATATTTTTTAAAGGTATTTTCGATAAATAGAAGTCGTAAATACTTTGTTTTCGATTTCCTCTTTAATCATATAAAGTATTCAATGTAATTTTTTTTCCATAGGTGTCCGTCCATCCCAAGGTCATAAGAATTCCTAGATCCGTCCCTACTAGTTTGGAGATACTAAGTTCTTTGATGTTGTTAGAGTAAATGAGATTGAACAATCAAACCAATGAGTTTAACCGAAGGGTACGGAGCCGAAGGATTGAATCCCCACATGAGGAGATCTCCTACCCAAGCGCAAGTGCCATATCCGATCCAAAATGAAAACCCTAGAAAAAAACAACACCACGATACTTGTTCTTCTATTCAGAGGCGGATCTACAGGTTAGTTGGGCTGGGCTCTAGCCCAGTGCAAATGTTTATACAAATGTATTTATTGGTAAAAATATTGTTAATTCGGGTATTTAGTCCAGCGGTAGGTGTATGCGGATTTTCATCAATTGACCCGGGTTCGATTCTTGAACCTAGCAGTTTCTTTATCTATTATATTTTATTTCTATTATTATTTTTCTTTGATTTCTTTTATTATTTTGTACTTTATTTTTAATACTCTTTTATTTATTTCTTTGTTTCCCTTGTTCTACTATTGTTTTTAATACTCTTTCATTTATTTATTTTGTTTCCCTTATCCTAGTATTATTTTCCTAATTTTTTTTATTACTTTGTACTTAATTTTTAATACTCTTTATTTATTTCTTTTGTTTCCCTTATTTATTCCTTTTATTTATTTCACACTTTTAAATATTCGTATTAATTTTCTTTCATTCTTTTTCAGCCGTATTTTTATGTTTTCTCCTAAATTCGATTTAATTTCTTTTCTTTTCTTTTTTAATTTCTCAATATCTTTTCTAATTCCTTTTGTAGTTTCGCATTATTTTCTAATTCCTTTTGTATTATTATTACTTTTTTGGTTTATCAATCTCCTAATTATAGAGTTTTGGATGAATTAGTTATCTCGTTGAAATTTTTGTTAGTCAAACCTTAGTCTATTATTTTTTGTTTGAGAAAATACACAATATTTATTTGAAATGGGTTAGGAAAAAATTTATTCATGTATAATAATTTATATATCATACAAAAATTTAAATGTGGTAATATCTATTTATACCCATATTTATGTATTGAAGTCTCTTGGGCACAACTTATATAAATATTAAAATAAAATTTTTATATATATAAATAGTTGAAATTTTACTGTTCAGCCCACCCCAATATACATTTCTGGATCCGCCCCTGCTTCTATTTAAGTACTCTACCAACTTTAATCGACCCATGCTAGCGAAATAGCCCTAAAACTTGGGTTTTATTAAAACATGAATTAAAACATATCATAATTAATAACAATAATGATGAGACACTAGAGGCCCGGCATGCAAGCTGATCACCCCTCGCGCCGCCGCCGAACCTCTCCACCACTTTCCTGTCGAGTGCAAATTACGTCCCCAATATGTATATATTATGATGGTACTATTTAGGACTATTCACTCACTCATGACTTGATTTCAGCCACTTTTAAATTTAATTAAATCAAACGGGGCCATTCCCAAGTTTACACCCAACTTGTAAGTCTGATTTATTGAAGTTCATGTAACTAAAGTTAACAGTTACTCTGATTATAGAACACATGGTGATGGTTTACATGCAGGCCATGAAACTTGAAGAGTTTGGTGTAATAATATCACACATGACACATTGTTAATGTGTGTTATTTGCTAGATGCAGAATGTGATAACATCAGCTACATAAGAATGGAAATTGGTTTATTGTAAAATACTGTTAAGTTGGGCGTTTGGTCTAGTGGTATGATTCTCGCTTTGGGTGCGAGAGGTCCCGAGTTCGATTCTCGGAACGCCCCATTTCTTTCTTTTGTTCTATTTTGGGCTTAGCCCACGAAACACTCTAGGCCCAAATAGATTCGTTTTGTTTTAATTTATTCAAAAAACTTCACATTCAACCCTTATCCTATATTCCTATCTTCTTCACTCTCGCTCCCTCTCTCTCTCTCTAAACAATGGCTTCAGCGCTATCTTCCGTAACCCTCCGCTCTCCCTCTTATCCTACACCCTCCACCGTTTATCCGGCACTCAATTCATCTTCATTCCCTCGACCATCCGTCGAATTCCCTCTCAAAACCGCCCCCTCTCACCTCGGCCGCCGCTCCTCCGCCGTCCGCCCCCTCGCCGCTGTCGAAGCTCCCGAGAAGGTCGTGGAGCTCGGCGACCAGATCTCGAGCCTAACCCTCGCCGACGCTCAGAAGCTCGTCGAGTACCTCCAAGACAAGCTCGGCGTCTCCGCCGCATCCTTCGCCCCCGTCGCCGCCGTAGCTGCGGCACCGGCGGGAGAAGCTCCTGCAGCCGTCGAGGAGAAGACCGAATTCGATGTTGTGATCGAGGACGTACCGAGCAGCTCGAGAATCGCGACGATTAAGGTGGTTAGGGCTCTGACTAACCTACCGTTGAAGGAGGCGAAGGAATTGATTGAAGGATTGCCGAAGAAATTCAAGGAGTCTGTGTCGAAGGAGGAAGCGGAGGAGGCGAAGAAGCAGCTGGAAGAGGCCGGCGCCAAGATCGCCATTGTTTAATATGGCTGCAAAACCCCTTGAAAATCCACGAACTAACGGTAAATGAATTTTGGGATTTTGTGGTCAATTTCAATTTGAGTTGAATAGATGTAAATGCAGTCATCTTTATGAAGGATTCGCTCTTCAATTTCCACTGCTGCATAGGATAGTTGATATGCATTCTGTCTGTAACGTTCTTATGCTAGTAGACCCAACCTTTTTTCAATCTCCAAAAAATTATATTATTAAACTCTTGCTTTTATCATTAGGAATTGAAGATTTCAATGCAATATATTCAAATTCTCGAATACATTAGTAGGATATCACGATATTGTAGATTATGTACTCTGTTCTTGCTCCTATTAATTTGCATTTTGATGCACTATTTAGAATTAGAACTCTTGGCATGGGATCTAAGTTTATCACAATTTTCTTATTCTAACTAAAGATCTGCACCCGAAATTATTTTGGTAAATTCATGTATTGATTGAGATGCTTATCTTGTGGTTATACAAAATATATCTCTACAGCCAATTTTAAGATGTTTTTTCAGTATCAACATAAGATTCTATTCGACATTGACACCCTGACACAGTTTATATCTAATTTCCGATTCATAAAGCTCCACGAATATACTTTTTTTTTGGAGCCAATATTGAGGTACCAAGTATCCTCTTTTCTTGTTTCTTCACCTTCATATGCCACAAGTGCATTTCTTCATTTTTGTTCCAAAACAAGTTTTAATGAAGATCTATCGAACCTTGATCATGGATTGCTCCTCCTTGAACTATTTCTTCCTTCATTGTTGACAAAATTTTCCCATCCATATCCACTTTTACGCTCCTCTCCTTTGATTTCACTTTTACGTGTTCAAATTACAGAGATAGTGAATGAAATATTATCTTTTTACTAGTACTTGCATTGTTCAATATTTTACTTACATTCTGATTGAGTCTTAGAGCATCTCCAACTATAAACCTAAAACTAATTCTCATTTTTCGTTTACGTCACATCAATTAAGTAATTTAACTCCAACCATCAAATCCAAATCCAAAAGAATATTCTCTTTATATTCTTTAATAAAATACATTTTAATTCTACTTACATATTTTTCTTAATTATACATTGGTACACTCAATTTTACTACTACTAAAATATTGGATACAAATTTTAATATATATAGGATAATTTGATAATTAATAAATTAAATTAATAAAAAATTATTTATTAGATAATTATTAATTACACAATTTTATAAAAATAATATTAAATCATATAATGATAAAATAGAGTTATATATTAAAAAGAAGAACAAGAAAATCATAAAAAACCCTTGGAGATCACATAACGAAAACGCAATGGTCAAGCCTCGTCAAAACGCTCTAAATGAGGGAAAATAGTACTTGTCTTATGAACCATACGAGAATAAAAAACATTACATAAAACAAAACAAACAAACTAAATAATTACACATAAATTCAAAATACAGAATTAGTATATTCATTCCACAAATGTTCAATTACCGCATCTTTAAGTTCGTCATGAGCAGCATGATTTCTTATTTTGTTGTGACGATCAACAAAGTCTTTCAACGGTAATTTATTTGTCACCATTTCGACATCCCGTGGCGACGTCTCTATTGCAACTTCAATCGGAGCACTAAGATCACGTTAATCTTCAATTATCATGTTATGCAAAATTACGCATGTAGTCATTATATCATGTACCACTTCTTTGCTCCAAAAACGCACCGGCCCTGCTACAATTGCAAAACATTGCTTAAGCACACCGAATACACGTTCTACATCTTTCCTACATGCTTCTTGTTTCATAGAAAAATATTTGTGCTTCTGAGTACAAGGTTTATGAATCGTTGAGTACAATGGTAGCCCATTTAGGACATATACCATCGGCTAAATAATACCCCATGTGAAATTCTTTTTCGTTAAGTGTGTAATGAACTGCAGGAGCAATACCATTAGTGAGATCATGGAAAAGATGAGATCTCTCCAACACATTGATATCATTATTGGTATCCGGTAAACCAAAATAAGCCTCGCTATATGCAAAGATCATAGTCACGCTGCCTTCAAGTATAATCGAAGGATTTCCACTACGACTCGCAAATTGTCCAACCTTATCCAAGTTGGACAATTTTTCCACTTCTAACGCATGCAATCTAGATCGCCTAATATTCCCGGAAACCCATGAGCTTCAAGCAATGTAGAGAAGTCTAGCAATATCATTAGTTGTTAGTGTTCTCAAATAACGTGGTTTAAATATTTCAACTATATGCGCGACAAAATTTCTTCATGCTTTCAATCACAGCTGGACTCACCTATTTTACAATACTCGTCCATAAAGATTCGCCGGAAGACCATAAAGCTAACATGCGTAAAACTATTGTTAATTTTTTAAATGTTGATAAGCCGTACCTGCCAAAGACCATCTACTCGTTGAAAGTAGTGATCATGTTCTTTAACCGCATCGCAATGCGAATGAACAAAGAGCGAGACATCCTATATCTCATACGGAATATGGTATCGTTGTACATTGGAGAATCTCGCAAAATAATCATTGAACAACCTACGATCGCCCTCCTCACGATCGCGATTGATGACGATATGCCCCCGGAACCGAACTACTATGTGTTCGTCGTTTCTCTTCATCGTGAAGAAGTTGGAGCATCCTATCATTATCGGCGATAAGACGTCTTATTTTATGTTGTTTTTGTAGAATAAGATGGGCTATGAAGTTATCAACTTCATTTCTGTTGAGGAAGATGATGAACTATTGTAAGTTGGATTCATGTTGTGATAGTAGGTAATAAATGTCTACAAAGTTTAGGTTATATATTTATAGTAGTGTGCATTTGATAGTAAGATGTGTAGTCATTTCAATTTTGAAAGTTGTGTAATTTTGTAAGTAGTGAAAGTTGTGTAGTCTCTTCCATATTTAAAGTTGTGCAATTTTAAAAGTAGTGAAAGTTGAGTAGTCTCTTCGGTATTAAAACTTGTTTAATTTTGAAAGTGGTGAAAGTTGTGTAGTCTCTTTCGTATTGAAAGTTGTGTAATTTTGAAACTAGTGAAAGGTTAGTAGTCTCTTCCGTATTGAAAATTGTGTAATTTTGAAAGTAGTGAAAGATGTGTTGTCACTTCATGATTGAAAGTTGTGTATTTTGATAGTTGTGAAAGATGTGTTGTCACTTCGGTATTGAAAGTTGTGTATTTCGATAGATGTGAAAGTTGTGTAGTCACTTCGATTTGAAAGTTATTGTTAGGTTATGAGTTAGTGGTCGTTTAGATCATTGCTAGGGGCACTTGAACCGACGTCGTAGTTCATGTACTTAGGACATGTTGTAATATTCGGTATGGGGAAACCGTAGTGATTTTCATCGCTATAGAATTGAAGATCCCAAAACCTGTCCTGAACCCGATGTGTGTTTTGAACATGATGATGTAATAGGCTAGACTTGTGCTTATCTTTATTGATTATTTTGTGTCCTGTAGGGGGTATTGTTGGTCCGAACTTCGCAGAGAAGTTAAATTCCGTAACCCCATGCATCGGGCTTTGTAGAGCTCGTGTCTTTGAGTCCTCCACCGATCGTTCTCGATGAAGAATTCTTTCACAGACCTCGCTTGAAGACTTAGTATGATTCATTATCTACCGAAGTTGTGAGAAGAGCTCAAGGATCTTCGGTAGTCACCACCGCCTATCCTCAATAGAAGATTCTTAACAAAGTAGACTCGTGATGAAGAAGTTAGTATGATCTATCCGCATCTATCGAACGCATGCAACTCGCCATGATCCGACAAGGAAACAACTCGTCCGTCTATTATCATTCGAATGTCAGCAGAGTTTATTCGATACGAGGATCAGAGAGAGTCAATTCAGATGAAGACTGATGTCTGACAAGTCTCACCTACCACAAACCTCGGCCAATGAGAAGCAACCAAAGCCTTACCTGCTCTGACATTAAAGCCGCTCTCATGTACGTAAGTCAACCACTCTGCGGCGCTCGTTCGAAAACATATGGCCGTTTTCCTTGGAAGTTTGTGACACGTGGCATCGTCCCTCTCCAACGGATACATGCCCGGGTCATGATTATAAATAGAGAAGAGTCTCCAAGCTCCACGCACGGGACATCAAGGGAATACACGCTCATTGCATACAAACTCTCTAGCGCATTAAAGTCGATCCAAATAAGAACTTGCTTAGTTGAATATCCGTAGTTCTTCTCTCTGAGATTCTTTAGTTCCCTCTTCTCTATCTAAGCTCCATTGTTATATCCATAGCTTAGAACCTTCGAAGGAGTTCACTTTTCGTGAATTGTTCTTATTGTAAGAACTCCTTCATTGTTGGAGAAAATTCCCTCCCCTTCAAACTTCGGTTTGAATTGTAAAGTCGCTAAGGACTATAACTTCGGAAGCGGTCTCGTCCAACAGCATGCATTCCCTTGCCGAGGCATGCTCGGATTAATCAACAAGAACTCCCTGCTCTACAGACCGCGGACGTAGGATCTTGCGTATCCGAACCACGTTAAAAACCGCCAGTGTCATTTACTATTTTATTGCATTGTGCTCAAACCAATTTAGAAACTCATACTTTGCATAAAACGTATTTAAAAGTGCACCAACCCAAAACAACTTTGGTTTGCGAAAAACACGTTTTTAAAAAGAGACGAAGTCTTACAGTGCCCCACACTTATCCGCACCGAAACTCATCAACCGAATTCTCTATACCGACGTAAGTCGGGCCGAACGCACTCGTGAGTTGAGACACTCGACCCGTGATCGAAGGTTCTTATTTCGACACTGTTCATTCGGGCCGCATTTCTACCATCCCACCTTCGCGTTTGAGAAAAGAAACTTGAAATCGGTGTATTCACTCCCCCCTACACCCGACACTCGTCTCCGGACCAACAGCTATGTAATGAATATTGTGTACTTTGGACTTAGTGAAATTTTGAGTGTATGAATGTAAATACAATCTTGTATTTTTATTCACAACTTCACATAATTCTCTCTCAACTACAAATCTTCCTCTACTAGCCAAAATGTCTATTCGTTCTACAAACTACAACTATGCGTAAGATATCCTCGTATGCGGAGTTTATATGGAAAATTCTCAAGATCCAAAGATGGGGTAAACCAATCATCAGATCGATTTTGGACTCGTGTGGAGGAAAGCTACAATCAATCAAAATGTGCTGACGGTGAGTTCCGTTCAGGTAGATCCTTGCTGGCAAGAATGCAAGTTTTTGAGAAAGAAGTAAAGAAGCTTCATACGCGCATAAAAACAATCGACAAGAAACATCCTAGCGTTGCTTCGCATGAAGATATTGTGAGTATCAAATAATTTTTATGTTTTTCAATTGTTAATTAGTCATGTATGTGAGTTTAATTTATTATATTAACTTTTTTGTAAATACGTGAAGCCAAGATATTATACATGGATGAGGGAAAGGGTAAATCAAGCTGGAAAAATATGATCATGTGTGGGAAATACCAAAATATTTTCCAAATTTTCAGGATGGTGCTAGGAGATCCAAACATCCATATTAAGCCTATTTTTCTCCTAATTCGGAAAGTCCGTCTTCGGATACACAAGGCTCGACATTTATGAACTTAGCTGATGAAGATCACAATGTGTTTACTACTCCATCATCGAGACCCATCGGAGTGAAGAAAGCTAAGAAAAAGGACAGAGATGCCGCCGATAAATCTTCTAGATTTGTAGCTGTCGAAGAAGAAAATAAGAAGCTTAAAGCTGATTTGGAGGCAACAAGTGCATTTATGAAAAATTATTTGGAAAGTTAGCAGAAGAATCGCGAGCTGAAGTAAATGAAGGAAGAAAATAAGATTTTACTTTGTGACTTGAGCTCTATAGATCCTAGTACCCTTGCATTTGTTCGAGCGGAACAAGCACGTATTATAAAAAATCAGATCCGAACAAGAATAATAAGCCAGTCCTTATGCAAATGATGGATATGTTGGGAGATGATTCAGTAGCTCCACAAATTGTTGGGAGCATACTCAGTAGCCTAGTGCTCAGTAGATTTGAAGATCCCAAAACCCTACTTTGACTGATGAACCATTCCCGTTGTAATTGTTTGTTCCCGTCTCCGAGAGTTTCGCACTCGGCAGACACTCTTCAATATGATTCGAGCGTTTAGTTCCCGTCCGCCGGTTCTTCGCCGAGCTATCGCCCTCAGCACCGTAAGAAGAAGACTCAAGTGAGTACTAGACTCAAGCACGAGCAAGATATCGAAAGGAGTCGAGTGGAACCGAACTCAGCAGAGTAGTTCACCGAACTCGAGTTGATCTTTCGCAGAGCCGAACTCGCAGGGAGTATGCTACCGAACATAGATCAGACTCAACAACGGCTAGACAGTCTTCTGACTGTCAGGATATTTCATAAATCAAATCAGCAGAGTCATACGAGGTATAAAGAAGTCAACTTCAGATCCACCTTGAAGTCTGTTTATCTCACCTACTTTCTTCAACCTCGACCAATGTCAAGCAAACAAATATGCCTACTTTCTAATTAAAGCCGCAAGTCAACAACTTTCCGTAAATGGAGGGAAAAGACTCGCACCATACTTTGAAAGAGCCGTTAGCTACCCAAAAGAGAGAGACACATGGATCGTCATCTCCAACGGATCTATCCATGTCTCTCGCTCTATAAATAGAGGGAAGATTTCAAATTGAAGCTCACCTAGAAAATGAAGAACACAAGATCATTCACGAGCAACTCGTAAACGACTAAAACTTTCCGCAAGAACTTCATAGAGTAATCTCCAACGAAAGGTGACATACTTGCTCACAGGGAACCGAGCCGAATAAGATCATAAAGCCTCTAGTATCCAAGCGACCGAATACGAACCCAAAGTGTATACTTAACCGTTCGTCGCTCTAGAAGCCACTTTCTCGTTCCCTTCCCTCTAACCTAAGCTCAGCCTGACCATATCTATAGCTTAGAATGAAGGAGTTTATCTTTGAACTGATCCTTATTGTAAAGGACTCCTTTATAGTTGGAGAGTTTGTCAAACACTTAAGTTTGATATCTAGTAAACCGAGACTTGCTCGCATAAATCTCAAGACCAATGTTTGTCAAATAAGCAGTAAAACCGACCGAGACTATCTCAAGATAATAAAATAGCCTCCCCGATCTTTCGGGACAAATGGGACGTAGGATTGTTGGATCCGAACCACTTTAAAATTGCTTGTGTTTTGTGTTTTTACTGTTGCATTGATTATTGTTCATACTGAAAATATCTTTCAAAATCATGCAACTGAGTTTCAGCAAGGCTTAACAGATTGCACTAATATACTGAAACAATTTTCTTAAAAACGTTTTCTAACTCAGCTGAATTTGGGCCTACACATTTCCGCACTATACAGAACTTCACCTAAGTCAGCTAGTAGGCCTCAATGAAGTCAGTCACTCTGCCACGCGATTCAGAACATCTTATTTGGTCGACTGAACCTGTTCAGCACGACATTCTCATGAAAGGGACTATTCGCGTTTTAAGTTGACAAACTGTTTTCAGGTGTATTCACCCCCCCCCATCTACACCTGAACGTTTAATCTCGGGACCATCAATTGGTATCAGAGTAGGAGTTCTCTAAGACTCTTGTTTTTCTGGAACTGGTCTACTTGAACGGATCCATAAAACGTTTTCACGGCATATCATTCTTCGTTCATATCACTATTTTCGATGTCGGATATGTCGGGAATCGGATGGTGCCCATGTTCTCGGAGCGAACTACGGGGTATGGCGAGTCAAAATGGAGGCACATCCGACTTCCCTCCACGACAATACGTGACGAGGCATCGGAGGACGGACCTATCATTCCCATGATTGATAGTGTCGAAACTCAGGACCCAGCACAAGGAGGAGGCATGGTGACCAGGAAGAAGATCCCTAAAGATAGAAGTCTCTTCACCACTGAGGAGAAGAAGCTTCACAACTTAGATCGGGTTGCCGAAACGCCATACCGACCACCCCGAGTGATTCCTATCTTGGGAGAGTTCGGGATCGCAAGTCCGCGAAGGAACTCGGGATGCTCTCTAGCGGCCGCCGAGTCGGGGACTCGGAAGATCAAAGCAAACAACCGGGCGCCGGAACTTCGGAAGCCGGAGAGACCGTCTCTCATGCCCGGTGACACGATTTAAGATCTTAACGTTAGATTTACGGATCTGATGAACACCATCAACGGGGCCGGGAAAGATATTTTCCAACCGAGAAATGAATCTCAAGATTTTAAGAGCACCGCTGCACGGACATTTGACTCCATTTGCTACTTTATTCGAGACATTCCGACTTAGATATTGTTTCTCCCGATCATATCTTTTCGTAACTAAAAGCCGAGGAGTTCGAGTTCGGTCTACCTCAAAGGAAAGAAATGAGCCGAAGCCGACACCCAAATCAACCATGCTTTCAAATCATCGGACAAGCCTGCTCCCGCGCCTAGCAAGGCGTAACCTTCACTCAGATGACATACAAGAAGGAAACCTGGCTAAGAAATACGCACCGCTACCGTGAAGTATCAAAAGGAGAAGGAGAGGCGCGTAAAACTCTCTAGAGTCGTTAGAGACTCCAAGGGTAAGTTTGAATATACACCCAAGCGCACTCCTGACTCACATACTTCTGAGTGCAGGAAACAGGAAGACTCGACTCAATCGAAAGGCAGCGAGAGCAAAGAAGAGAGAGTTACTACCTGCTACCACTACAAAAAGCCAGGACATTATCAGTATGACTGTCCTGAGCTCGCATCGCCGAGAGAGTAGCTCGCAAACCTCGAAGGGAGACGTTCATCAAGAAGCGTCAAGCATATATAGTGGTGAACTCTCGCACGACTCGGATGAAGTCGATTCCTTCATGGATTCATCGATGATGAAGCGGCATTCATGGCCGTAGAGCTTGAAGAAGATGCCGAAAAGTATCTCATGGTAGGAGAAGAGGATGAGGTAAACTCTCACGCTCCATTTAACTCCTCTTAACACTGCACACACGATACTATTTCAGGTGCAGATGAGAATCTGGACGTCTCAATCGCATACGAAGAACTTTTTAGACTAGCAGATTCGGATGAGCCTGCAGCCTCGGGAAGACTCTTAGGAGTTGGATACCCCGAAAGTGGAGAATCGGAGATTTTCTCGGGAGAGTCGAGTTGCTAACGAGTCAAAAGGACTTGTGTTGAGACTCGGGGAGGAGATTAACTCTCGATGGCCAAGTCTCAAAGATCAAGAAGATCAGATCTCGCATCGACCAACGACTTGACTCAAAAAGATACCGAACCGAGCCCATCAAGAAAGCGGTTGTCGGGACTTCGACCGAGCATGAAACGCTTAAGAAAAGTGATGATGTCGGAGGAATATGATGACGAGGAGCGGTACATGGGCTGAAAAGAAAGCTTGAGGCCATGCTAGCCAAAGCAACAAGCCCAAGCAATGCAAGGAGGGACTTGGATTCGGCCATGGAGCCTTCCTCATCTACCCCGTATGCTCGCGAGAACCCGCTAGCCGATAGATTTGTTCAAGGGGAGACCATCAACGCTAAGATCCCGAACCCCCTAGCCAAGAACAAGAAGATTAGCTCAAAATTACCCTAGTTAGGTAAGGGGGAACCAAAGAGAGTCAAATGGGCCGATCAAGTATGGACCTCCACAGGCACACATCCAAAGCTCGGCATGGGTCATATTATTATGATCCAATAGTCGAGAGAGGACCTAAAAGTTAGAAAAAGAAGAAGAAAGTCGTTCGAAGGCAAAGGTCGGCTATCCACCAATTCGTAACATCGGGACTCCCGAACCCGTGAAGCCTCGAAGTCAAGATCGACTAGTCCAGTGGTCAAGTTTGTTGATCAAAGTGGAAAGAAACCTGCCCGAGACCACCGGGGTCGTGAGACGATTTCGATTTCCAAAAGTAAAATCTAAGGACCCAAAATCAAAAATAAAGGGTACCTAAATATAATTCTATTTTTCGGGTGCACAAGAACCCTTGGTATGTGGACAACGGATGCTCAAGACACATGAAATACCAGAAGGACCTACTCAAGAATTATACTACTGAAGGACCCAGAATCGAGTTCGGAGATAACGCAAAAGGCTATACCAGAGGCTATGGAACACTCAAGCATTGGAACCGCCATAGTTCCAAGAGTATCATATGTTGAAGGACTTCAAGATAATCTTCTCTCGTTAGTTAATTTTGTGATAACTCGAATATAGTGATTTTTTACGTTGGTTTTGTGATGTCATTGATAAATCTACAGGAAAACAATGTTATCAAGTTCGCGCAAAAAGAATATCTACGTAGCTGACTGGAACTCAGCTCAACCTGAAGCTTGTTTGTTGGCGAAGAACGATAATAGAACGGGGTGGCTCTGGCACGTAAGACTCAGCCATCTCAACTTCAAGACGCTCAACTAGCTAGCTAGAAACGCTCTAGCAAGAGGATTGCCGAATGAATATTCAAGAAAATACACTCGAGTGTGAAGCATGCCTCAAGGAAAAGCAAACAAAGAAACAAAATCCACCTGTTCCATCGCCTTCCAACTGATGGAATCCTTCGCCTACTACATATGGATTTATTCGGTCCGAGCCTCTCCGGTGACGATCAAGGCAAAAAAGTATGCTTTAGTGGTCATTGATGACTACTGCGCTACACATGGGTCATATTTATTGCCAACAAATCGACGTTAAAACAAAGTTGCCTACGCTTCAAAAATCTCGTGTCGAGAAGAACACCAAGATTATAATGATTCGTTCGCATGCAGGAACCGAGTTCCCGAATTCGATGGTGGAGGAGTTCTCGCAGCGAAGGGCTTAGAGCATGAGACGTCCGCCGCGCGCACGCCTCAACAAAACGGGGTTGAAAGGAAGAATAGAACACTCAAAGAAGCAAGAAGAACCTCGCCCGCGCACTCAAGACTCCAAACCAAATTCTCGGGCGTAAGCTAACCGACATCGCATGTTACACTCGTAACGCATCTCTATCGACTAAGCAAAGATAAGAAGACACCATATGAACTATGGAACGGAAGGAAGCCTTTCATATCTTATTTCCATATTTTTGGGTGTTCGTGCTTTATCCAAAATAATGGGAAGGATCGGCTTAAAGACTTTTGATAGCAAGTCGGACTGGGGAGTCTTCTTAGGATATTCTCGGTCAAGCAAAGCCTTCGTGAGTTTTTAACTACCGGACTTTCGTGGAGGAAAGCCCCTCATGTTGTTTTTAATGAGTTTGCTACTAAAGACAGGAACGTGAACTCTAAATAAGAATCTCGAGGACATCGAAGCGGCCACATGGGATCTCGAGCCTAAAAGATAAAGTTGAAAAGATCCAAGTTGTGTTGGGATGATGATTCGAAGAGGAAATTGAAGATAAGACAAATGAATCTCAGCCAGCGAAGTAGTAGCCGAACAAATTGACTCAACCGAACGTAGTCAATCCCGTGTAACTCAGGTCGATGAAGAAACCCAAGTGGTAATCGAGACCTCTACCAAGGATAATAATTCGGGGGGAACGAATGAAGTTCCCGAGCTAAATGCCCCGAACTTGGTGACTCAAGAGACCCAACTCTAGTAACCGAATTGCTTCAATCTCGAATAGTACAACCGAAATGCCTAACTCACCTACTATCTCGTGTTGAACAAATTTCGGATGAAGAGTTGAAACATCGTCGATCGTGGCCGGACGCTCACACTTCGACCCGATTATTGGAGATCCTTCAAGCAAGTGTAAAGACAAGATCCAGATGTTGTCGTGAGAAAGCGCATTATATTCCTTGCTTCTTGTCTCATCGAAGAACCTCAATCGGCTGAGGACGCACTCAAGGATGCTGATTGGATCATAGCTATGTAGGAGGAGCTGAACCGGGCCACGAGAAACGAAGTATGGGAGCTTGTTGATAGACCCCGACATCAACATCTGATTGGAACAAAATGGGTCTTCACAAACAAGCCAGATGAAAACAACATTATAGTAAGGAACAAAGCGAGACTCGTGGCAAAAGTCTACTGTCAAGCCGAAGGAATAGATTTCGACGAAACTTTCGCTCCGGGCTGCAAGATGGAGGCAATCGTACTATTCCTAGCCTACGCAACACATCAACGATTCAGATTTTATCAAATGGATGTGAAGTCTGCGTTCGTGAATGGCGTGCTGAAAGAAGAAGTCTATGTAGAACAGCCTCCCGACTTTCGCAGGGACATCGGTCTACGAGTCGAAAAGCTCTATACGGGTTAAAACAAACACCCGTGGCTTGGACACGATACCCTATCTCGAGTTTCTTCTTCGAAAGGTTTTCGTAGAAGGGCAATGGAAGACCGCACATTATTCAAAGATTCGACCGGAAGACGACATCCTACTTGTGCGGATCTACGTAGACGACATAATTTTCGGATCGAAGAACGTCATCATGTGTCAACAATTTGAGAAAATGATGAAGGATAAGTTCGAGATGTCAATGATGGGAGAGATGAATTAATTCCTCGGCTTTCAAGTCAAACAACCGAGAAGGGAACCTTCATCAATCAAAGCAAATTCACTCGAGACCTCATCAAGAAGTTCGGCCGCACATCCGGCAAACCAATCAAGATCCCGATGAACACGAATATGTAAATTGATCTTGATAAAGAGGGAGTATCGTAGACAATAATGAATTTCGTGCTATCATTTGTTCATTATTATACCTAATCGCTACCCGACATGACATAACTTATGTTGTAGGTGTCCGCGCTCGATTTCGTGCGAATCCCAAGCGTAGTCACATGGACTCAACAAAGAAGATTCTCCGCTATCTCGAGGAACACCGACATGGGTTTATGGTATCCAAAGAGATGATAATATTGAACTAACCGGTTATTCCGATGCCGACTATGCAGGATGTAGAATTTGACCGAAAGTCAACTTCTCGGAACTTGCCGTTCCTTGGCGTAGGCTGATTTCATGGTTTTCAAAAAATAGCATTCAGCAGCGACGTCAACTACCGAAGTCGAATACATGGTTGTCGGAGGTTGCTACGCCCAAATCCTTTCGGCCGAGACAGGGATTTCATGTTTTACGGAATTTCATAATCCGAAACTACGAAAACCCAACACAAAGATCTAAAACTTTCATGTTTTACGGAATTTCATAATCTGAACGAATCATGGTGAGAAACATGAAACACGGGTAGCTTTGTAAACGGAATGTGGAAACCGGTTTGTACATCTAGTTTCATGTTGTCATTTAGCACACTTAAACTACTCCAATAGCTCCGAAACTTAAACCACAACAATTAGACATATAGGGGATCACATTAGGGTTCAACTCCATTCATAATAACCGAGTTTCATAGGCCGATCTGATCAATCACCGCAACTCAATAAATCTGACAAAGACACTTTGATAGCTTTAGTATATGAAATGTTTATGGTTGCTTCTACCCAAAATCCTCAACTTTTCACATCTATAATCAAAAGATAATTTTATAACATGTTAATTATCATCAACATGAGGGTTTTATAAGCTTCAACAAAAGCAATAGCTCAAAATACCCAAAGCTTACACAAGAGTTGCACATACCAATGCTGATTTTGGATTTGGAAGTGTTGATTACCTTTTTCTTAAATATCTTGGGGGTTTCTTTCACTTAACTTCCTCCACTTTGTCTATGCTCTATTCTAGGTGTTTAGAAGGAGAATGATTGATGAAAAAGTCGATGGATAGGCCGGTTAAAAGAAAAGGAAAGGAGGTGCTTATCAATTTTAATTTATGAGGTGTAAAGTTACTTCTAGAAACACCTTCTAACATTCCCACTAAAATATGACCTATTGACATATATTACACCATCTACACACTATATTCACACCTATTAAACATCATTTAAAACACAATCTAATACCATAGTTAACTAAAAGTTCGATTCTTTATTCAAACTACTACGCATTTATTTTTCTAATTCGAAATTCAATTTAAATCGCCAAACAAACTTAATCAAGTAATTAAAATTCAATAACCCCTCGGGCACTTCTATATGATAATGAAAGATCAAAGTTCATATATGATGGTCATTAATGAATAATTATGCATGAGATGTTGGGTGGTGACATCAGGAGTGCCCTTCAGGTAGGGAAGAATTTTCTTTGCTGAATCTACGTGGCACTTCTTGGGATTCGTCTGAAATCTCGCGCGTACACCTACAACATAAGTTATGTCAGGTCTGCTAGCTGTAATATATAGTAAAGAACCGATAATAGCGTGATAGTCACTTGAGTTAACAGATACTCCCTCTTTATCAAGATCAAACTTGAGATTGGTGTTCATAGGTATCATTACTGACTTGCTGGATTCGCAGCCGAATTTCTTGATGAGATGTCTTGTATATTTAGCTTGATTAATGAATATTCCCTTCTAGGATTATTTGACTTGAAGTCCAAGGAAATAGTTCATCTCTCCCATCATTGACATTTCGAACTTCTCTTTCATCATCTGCTCGAATTTCTGACACATGGTCAGATTCCTTGATCCAAAGATGATGTCGTCTACGTAGATCTGCACCAGTAGGATGTCTTCTTCTGACTTGATACTGAATAGGGTGCGATCCACTGTTCCCTTCTGAAAACCTTTCTGAAGTAGAAAGTCTGAGAGGGTATCATACCAAGCCCTGGGTGCTTGTTTTAACCCATACAAAGCTTTCTTAAGTCTGTAAACCTGATGTCCCTACTAAAAGCCGGGAGGTTGTTTAACATAGACTTCTTCGTTCAGCACGCCGTCCAGGAAAGCTGACTTCACATCCATGCAATAGACTGTGAACTGCTGATGTGTTACATAGGCTAGGAATAGACGAATGGCTTCCAATCTTGCGAATGGGGCAAATGTTTCGTCGAAGTCTATTCCATCAGCTTGACAGTATCCTTTGGCAACAAGTCGAGCTTTATTCCTGACAATGACGTTGTTTTCATCATGCTTGTTCTTGAAGACCCACTTTGTTCCCATCACATGCTGATGTTTAGGTCTGTCTACAAGCGTCCATACGTCATTTCGGTAACCGGTTGAGCTCCTCTTGCATAGCAAATGATCCGGGCCAAGCATCATTCGGCAGCGTCCTCAATCATCTCGAGGTTCTTCAAGAGACAACAAGAAGGAGTATAGAGCACTTTCTCCCCGACGTAACGAATCCGTTCGACATTGTAAGGATCTCCAATTATAAGATTTGAAATATGCTCTAACCATGAATGACGGTGTCTTGTTCCCTTTTTTTGAATTGATTCTACACAAACAATAGGTGGATTAGAAATTTCGTATATTATCTATAGTTGAAGCAATTCAAGGAATAAGAGTGTCTACCGAGTCACTGTGTTTAGGGGCATTTAGCTCAGGAACATTTATGGTTCCCCCTAAGTTGTTATTCTCGAGAGAGGTCTCAGTTACCATTGGGGTTTCTTCATCGCCCAAAATTACCTGGGATTGATTTTGTTAAGTAGAATCAAACTGTTCAGCTACATTGTGTGTTGGTTGATTCTGAATTTCATTGTCTGAATCATCATCCCAACAATATTGGATCTTTTCGATGTTATCTTTTAGGCTTTGATCCTGTAGCTTGCTTCTAACCCCTTCAGCATCTTGCTGAGAGTTTGGCATCTTGTTCTCAGAAGTAAATTCATAAAATACAACATGAGGGCTTTCCTCCATGGGAAGGGCCCGGTAGTTAAAGACCCTGAAAGCTTTGTTGACCCTGAAGTATCCTAAGAAAACTCCTTGGTCAGACTTCCTATCAAAAACCTTTAACTAGTCATTTCCGTTATCATGGATAAAACACGAACAACCAAAGATATGAAATGTGAGATAGAAGGAGTTCTCCATTTCCATAATTCATATGGTGTCTTCATGTGCATCTAAGTTAGTAGAGACCGATTCTGAGTGTAACAGACAGTGTTAGTAGCCTCTGCCCAGAACTTCAATGGTAGACCTGAGTGTGTGAGTAATGTTCTTGCTGCGTCTTTGAGTGTTCTGTTCTTCCTTTCAGCAAGACCATTCTGCTGAGGCTTACGTGCCGCTGAAGTCTCGTGTTCTACGTGCACACACGATACGAGCTCATGGCCGGAGAAGAGGCTCAGGTAAATTCTGACCCTAATATATGCCCCTCTTCACCGTGTACACACGACACGAGCTCATTTGTAGGTGAACCGATAGATGTGGTTCTTGCATATGAAGATCTGCTCGAAGAACAGATCCAAATGAGCCAACATTTCAGCAAGACTATTCAGGAGATGGAACACTTGAAAGCTGAAAATCAGAGACTTTCAATGAGAAGTTAGGACTCTACTGAGTCTAAAGAACTTGTGCTGAGACAGAAGGAAGAGATTAATTCTCTGATGACTAAGTCTCAACTTCAAGAGGCATAGATCTCAGTCTTGACCAAAGACATCTCTAAGAAAGATGCTGAGATTGCACAGCTCAGTCAGAAACTCGCGGAAGTACAAAATGACTATGAGTCACTCAGAAGGAGGAATGAAGTTTGGCGAGGACTGATGACGAAGCAATATCTTGGAGCTAAGGAGAAGTTGGAAAGTATGCTCAGAGCATAGAGGCCAGTCTCCATAAAGGAAGGACTTGGCTATACATATGAAACATCCACTTCTACCTCCAAAGATTCTGAAAAACTAGTTGATCGGTTTGTCAGAGGGAAAACTTAAACGGCTGAACCTACAACCCCTCAGGCAAAGAACAAGCAAAAGATTATCGCACCTCAGCCCAGCGGCAAGAAAGTGACCCATGGTTCAAGCCCCAAGACAAGAAGGTCAGGTGGGCCAAACAGTATGGCCAACCAAAGTGGACTCACCCAGCTCAACATGGATCATATTATTATGAGCCGAGAGTCCAAAGCCCAAAGGTTCAGAAGAAGAAGAAGGCTGAACCTCGAAAGAAGAAAAAGTCAGCATCTCCAAGTTCAGTGGAGAAGCAAGGTGACAAAAAAGGCAAGAAGTCTTAAACCATCAGGGTTGTCAGACAAGTTTGGATCCAAAAGTCCACTAACATATAAGGACCCGAAGCTGAACCCAAAGGGTACCTGAATCTTTTATGTTTTGCAGCTGCTAAAGGACCCTTGGATTGTGGACGGCGGATGCTCAAAATTGACGCATCAGAAGAATCTACTGACCCACTTTGTTCAGCAAGAAGGAGCCAAAATTGAGTTTGGTGACAACTCCAAAGGCTACACAAGGGGATACGAAACGCTGAAAATAGGGACCGCAACAGTTCCTAGAGTATCATATGTTGAAGGACTTCAACATAATCTCCTTTCTGTTAGTCAATTTTGTGATAACTCCAATAAATTGACTTTTGACGCATGTTTTTGTGACATTCATGAAAAATCTATAGGAAAAACTGTGTTCTTAGGGTCGTGGCGAAGAAACATCTATTATGTTGAATGGAATACCGCCGAACCTGAAGCTTGCCTGCTAGCACACACGAAGTCAGATGACAGAACTGCATGGTTGTGGCATAGACGCCTAAGCCATCTGAACTTCAAGACTATGAAAAAGTTAGCAAGCAATGCTAAAGTCAGAGGACTGCCAACAAAGATTTCAAAAGACACAAGAATTGTGAGGCATGCTTAAATGGGAAGCAAACAAAGTCAAGCAATCCGTCTATCCCGTCACCTTCCATAGATGGGATACTTCAGCTGCTTCACATGGATCTCTTTGGGCAGTAAATTCAGTGACGATCAGAGGAAATAAATATGCTCTTGTAGTCATTGATGACTATTCAAGATATACATGGTGATTTTCATCGCCAATAAATCTGACGTCAAATCTGAACTGCCAAAACTGCTGAAACGGTTAAGCGTTGAGAAGGATATTAAGACTCAGTTGATATGCTCAGACTGTGGAATAGAGTTTCTGAACTCAATGATGAAGGATTACTGTGAAGCATTCAACACGAGACCTCAGCGGCACGTACGCCTCAATAGAATGGTCTTGCTGAAAGGAAAAACAGAGCACTTAAAGAAGCAGCAAGAACATTACTTGCAAACTCAGGTCTACCATTGAAGTTCTGGGCAAAAGCTACTAACACTTCCTGCTACACTCAGAACAAATCTTTACTGACTCAGTTGCACAAGAAGACACCATACGAATTATGGAAAGGGAGAATTCCTTCTATCTCTCATTTTCATGTTTTTGTTGTTCGTGCTTCATCCACAATAACAGAAAGGACCATTTAAAGGTCTTTGATAGCAAGTCGACCAAGGAGTTTTCTTCGGATACTCCAGTGGTCAAAGCAAAGCTTTCGTGGTCTTTAACTACCGGACCACTCTCATGGGAAGAAAGCCCTCATGTTGTATTTGATAAATTTACTTCGAGGACAGGAAGTCAAACTCTCAGCAAGAAGCTGAAGAGGTCAAGAGCAAGCTACATGATCTAAGCTTAAAACATAACATCGAAAAGATCCAGCATTGTTGGGATGATGATTCAGACACTGAAATTCGGAATCAACCAGCACGCAATGTAGTTAAGGACATTGATTCTACTGAACATAATCAATCCCAGGTAATTCAGGTCGATGAGGAAACCCCAATGATAACTGAGACCTCTACTGAGCATAACAACTCAGGGGTAACTACTAATATTCTTAATATGAATATCCCTGAACCTGGTGACTCAGTAGGAGCTGATCTTGTTACTGAATTGCTTCAATTACAGAATAGTACAACTGAAATTCCTAACACTCCTACTATCTGTGCAGAATCAATTTCAGATGAAGTAACAAGATGTCGTTGTTCATGGTTAGATGCTCATAGCTCAGATGTAATAATCGGAGATCCTTTAGCAAATGTCAAGACAAGATCCAAATTCTGTCAGGGAGAAAGTACCTTATATTCCTACTTCTTGTCTACTGAAGAGCCTCAGACAATTGAGGATGCGTTGAATGATACTGACTGGATCACTGTCATGCAAGAAGAACTCAACCAAGTCACTAGAAACAACGTATGGACGCTTGTAAACAGACCTAGACATCAGCACGTGATAGGAACGAAGTGGGTCTTCAAAAACAAGCGAGATGAAAACAACGTCTTTGTCAGGATTAAAGCCAGACTTGTAGACTTCGACAAAACGTTCGCTCCAGTTGCAAGATATGAAGCTATTCGTCTATTACTAGCATATGCAACACATCACCAATTCACAGTCTATCAGATGGATGTGAAGTCAGCATTCCTGAACGGCGTACTGAAGGAAAAAGTCTACGTAGAACAACCGCCCGACTTTTAGTAGTAACATCAGGTTTATAGACTTAAGAAAGCACTGTATGGGTTAAAACAAGCACCCAGGGCTTGATGCGATACCCTATCAGACTTTCTACTTCATAAAGGTTTTCAGAAGGGAATAGTAGACTGCACCCCATTCAGTATCAAGTCAAAAGCTGACTTCCTACTGGTGCAGATCGATGTAGACGAAATCAGCTTTGGATTAAGGAACCTGAATATGTGTTAGAAGTTTGAAGAGATGATGAAAGAGAAATTCGAAATGTGATGATGGGAGAGATGACTTATTTCCTTGGACTTCAGGTCAAACAACCCAAGAAGGGAATATTCATCAATCAAGCTAAATATACTAGAGATCTCATCAAGAAATTCACCTGCGAATCCTGCAAATCATTAAAGATACCCGTGAATACCAATCTCAAGATAGATCTTGATAAAGAGCGAGTATCTGTAAACTCTACTGATTATCGTGCTATTATTGGTTCTCTATTATACCTAACAGCCAACAGACATGATATAACTTATGTTGTAGGTGTACGCGCGAGATTTCAGGCAAATCCCAAACGGAGCCATCTAGATTCAGCGAAGAAAATTCTTCGTTATCTAAAGGGAACATCTGATGTTGGATTATGGTATCCTACTGATGATAATCTTGAACTGACTGGTTATTGTGATGCTACTTATGCAGGATGTCGAATCGACAGAAAGTCTACCTCAAGAACGAGTCAGTTCCTCGGTAGTAAGTTGATATCTTGGTTCTCCAAGAAACAACATTCAGTAGCCACGTCCACTAATGAAGTTGAATACATGGCTGTCGGAAGATGTTATGCCCAGATACTGTGGCTTAAAAAACAGCTGAGAGACTACGACATTCATCAAGATGAAGTGCCTATATATTGCGACAGTACCAGTGCAATTGCAATCACGCAGAATCCTGTTCTACATACTCGATGCAAGCACGTGGACATAAGGCATCACTTCATCAGAGATCATATCGCGAAGAAGGATATCAGAATGGAAAAGATCCACACTGATAAGCAACGAGCTGATATCCTGACCAAACCTCTAGCTGAGACCAGATTCAACGATCTCTCAGTAGAACTAGGTATACTGGATCCTACTGACTCGATTCAGTAAAACAATCCAGTGGGTATTGAGTGAGGGGGAACAAACTCTCAGTACTGCTGAAATACTCAGTGGCATCAACGTGGACTCAGCTGACTACTATGTTCAGCTGACAGGTTAAGAGTATTTATTCAGCATTTGGTGATCAGCATGATATAGCATTTATTTCCAGCCATTAATGTTCATCGTACTTCATTAAGCATGTTGTTCTCATTTAATGCACGGCATTCTATATGCTGACTACGGCGCATTAAATGTATGTTATTTCACCTTACCTATTTGGTGATTGAGATAAGTAGGCGAGATTATAGGCGGCACAGTAGTCATAACCTATTATAATATTTAATCTGAGTCGTCCACCTCTTTAAAACTGATTAATCTCAGTCAGAGAAAGAAAAACCGTTCAGTTCCATATATATATCTTTGTGTGTAACTCCAACTTAATCACTTTTCACCATTAACGATCGTTGTGTGCTCTGCATATTACTTGCTTAGAAATCTACAACTTACTCTATTTTCAAGTGCTAACACTTGTTTTACAGATTCAATTTTATACATCTTCAATGGCGTCTTTCCATGAGAAAGTTGTGGTTCTACCATCTAATATAGAGAACGTCATCCACTCCAAGCGAGTGTGGTTTGAAGCGATCCTTGCCTTCCGGTCTTGCGGAGTTGACTGCATGGACAAAATTTTGATATGCTTCAGTCGTTCGACCTCGAGTCCGTTCTAACCAGAGCCCCCATTCACTGCTTCCCGAGGCAGGTTGCTCAGTTATTCCTCAACATCCACGAGGGAGAAGATCACCAGGACGTTTCTTGTTTCAGTTTCCAACAAGAAACAAGTAGTTTGGGTGGATGATACCGCTGAGCTTGATATAGCTGACTGCCTCCAACGTAGTTTTAATCTCTTCAAGACTGGAATATCTCTGATAGGGTACAAATAATCGTCGATCAACAAGTACCTATCGATGTTCAGCGGCAAGAAAGACATCATATTAAAAGCAACATTTCCCAAAAACTAGCTGCTCCCTTAATATCAAGGACTGGCGTACATTGTCAACCACGTCCTCACCAGTTCTGTCGGATCCTACGATCAACTGAGTAGGATCAGGCTTCAGATTATGATGACTATAGTAGATGGCGTACAGGTGAACAGGACCGAATCTTCCTCTCAGAATTCAAGGCCCAAACTTAGAAGTTTGTCTACGGAGAAGACAAGACTTCCAAGCACCTGATCCCGAAGGGCAAGCTACTATATGGGACCAAGGTGTTCATCATGATCGAAGATCACTGCCAAGGGAACGTGGCATTTGCTGACATGCACTTCTTCGATAAAAAGAATGTCAAGTTTGCCAATGCAGTAGCAGCAGAAAAATCTGTTGGCCGGGGACTATATGATAAACATCCCCTGGTAATCTCTCGTGCTCCTCAAGCAAATTCGAGTAAGAAGAGAAAGACGTTGAAAAAGCCTGAAGCTACTGTAGTGCTTCTAGAACCTATCTCTGTTGAGGATTCAGGGTCTGGTAAAGAGGATGTGATCCTGAAAAGAAGGTTAAGAGGATTCTGGATGAGGAGATTCAGTCGGAGCCCCCAACTGAAGCTGAAATTCCACATACTGACTCCTCATCCTCTCTCCCCGCCTCAATTCTGCTAGCTCAGAGCAGAGCTACTGAGGAAGTCGCGGATGAGATCCCGAGATCCTAGATCATCCAGATCTTGTGGACATAGCAGTCAGAGCTAGGGAGCAGATGCGTCTGAGATTCCTGGAATGGGATCTGCTGGAAGAGACGATCCACCTATGGACTGCTATTGAACTGGCTAGAGAAGAGCAGACTTTTCGTGAGGAGATTGGCTATAGCGAGCCGGCTGACATAGCCTCAATTGAGGATCTGAGAGCCGCCATGCTAATGCTCCGGAGTCTGAAGGGGCCATCTGATGAGCCCACTCAGCCCGAGACTCAGTCTGACTCTCACTGCGACACACCACCCAAGGATGCAGACTAGGGAGGATCTATTGAGGGGCAATCTCCTAGGAACAACTCACCACCACCTCCTCCTGAATCAGGCGCAGTCATTCCTACGCCATCCGAGACCGGAGCGAAGCAACAATCTAGATACCAGGCTGCTGAGATCAAGGATTTGAAAACGGCGTTGATAAATAAGGTTAAGAAATGTCAAGGTCACAAGAACCGTCTCCTTGCGGCAGACGTGAACACAAAATGGAACCAATTCACATATGTTCAGACCAAGACGCTAGGTACCTTATCTACGATAGTCCAGAGGATCATCACTCCCACTGAAGTCAATGCTGAAGCGATCCTCAAACAAGCACTTGAAGCTCAACGGACCGATCTGACAACTCAATTTCAGATCATTCTACAGAATCAGGCCAAAACATTTTCTCAAGAAATGGCCTCTAACACAGATCGGGTCCTAAAGACAGTAGAGGAGCGACATAAGCTCGCTACTGAGAGTGTCGCTAAGGCACTCGTAGAGTAATATGCTGCATGCACACAGATCCGGAAGGAAGCCATGGATTCTGTAGAGGCATATCTCAAGAAGATAGAAGTATCTAAGTCAGGTCTACGAAATGCTATCAACTCAGAGCACGACAAAAGATGGACTTCTTATACCGATGCAGCTGGAGATGTTGCAGCCTCTCTCGACTCTATCTGAATATCCATCTAGGGGCTGAACGACAAAGTGACCGCCTTGGCAACAATTATAGATGATGCCAAAAAGGGGGAAAGTAGTAGGTTTGCACAACTACTGACCCTCTTAAAAGATGAAGAGGTTGGTTCCAGCGTAGCAGCAACAAGCAAGGGGGAAGAGAAGGAAGATGAAAGCTTAAGAGATCCTGCTGACGAGTCCGTCACTGAGGTAACTACGTATCTTGAAGCATTACTAGAAGAAGAGCCTCCTCTACAGAAGTCAGCAGCAGCTAAAGCCAAAGCCAAAGGCAAAGGAAAAGCTCCAGCCTCTCCCTCTCTCTCTCCTCCTAAAAAGGTCAAGTTCAAAATACGCGAAAAGCAAATTGCCTATGATGAACAGCTCGCGCGTGAGCTTGAAAAGGAAGATGCCCAGAAGACCAAAGCCAAGAAAGGCATACTGATTCGTACTCCAGTTCCTACCAGAACCCGATCAGTATAGCCTAAGCAAACCACGTCTGCGGAAAAGTCTCCAACAAAGTCCAAACAAGTTGAGAAGTCGAAGCCTGTATCTCCCAGATCTAAATCAACAGAGCCTAGCAACTCAGATGTACAGTTTATCACCACTACTAAATTGTCGAAGAGACAAGAAGCTGAGATGAAAGAACTGTGGGATAGCTGTGAAAGAGGATTGGACAGAACAATTGAGGCCAGACAGATCAGAGAAGCTAGAGAGCGGATACATCTTGCTCATCTGGAGGCGCTCAGGCTAAGAACTGAGAAGGAAGCTCGTGAGAGAGTTCCTGAGAAAGACAGAAGTATCCCTACGACTTCAAAATTTTACAGAAGAATGGTACCTGCCAATGAGGTGAACAGAGTTATATACAAGAGGACTGATGAGTGGGTGCCATATAAGATAAACCACAGATGGGAGCAGATCAAAGTAGATTTCATTATAAGATTCTATATCTGGAAGATACTAAAAGAGGAAGCTCATCCAGAAGAAGCCTTCATAGATTTTCGGAAACATATGGACTCCTCACTTTATGCTGAAATTATGACCATTCTGGAACAGTCCGGCCAGACTCTTAAAGCGCCTAAGTTCAGACCACTACCTCCTCCTATGACGCATCAAGACAATATTTGCATAAAGGAGATTAAGGAAGAAATTTTTGATGTCATCAACAACAAAGGTCTGAACAAGAACAACGAAGAATACAAGGGAGAGATTAAGGCCCTGAGGCAGCGTGTATTCTTTATCTCATATATGACATATCTTTTCTTTTGACCTTCGACAACTACTCATTGTCATTTGGCTGTGTATTTTCTTTCATCACTATTGATTACTGAAGTAATCAGCTCTCACTCTCACATATCTGCTTATATGTTTCTCTGTGTTTCAGTGCTTAGACTCTTTTAGAGAAACTGACTTTTCTACGCTATAGGGGGAAAGTATTTTAAGTATGATAGGGGGAAAATGCTTCTCTATGTTGGGGGAAATTATTTTCTATGTGTTGATAGATACTTAGCTTGATAATGCTCTGATAATTCAGTATGTGATATTATTGCATATTTGTATTAATGCTCTGATACTTCTCTTTTATGAGAAAATCAGTTGGCTGACATTTATTTATCTTGTCGATATTTTTGCTATGATTATATGCCTTGTTTACCATGTAACATTATTTTGAGCATAGTTAGTAGCAGTAGTTGTTGTAAAAGGTTTTGGCATCATCTAATAGGGGGAAATTGTTGGGATGAACATATATGATAAGATTTGAAGATCCCAAAATCCCTAGCTGAATGATGGGTCCTCGATATTGTAATAACTTAGTTTGAGTTCAGCTGTTAGAACACTGTAGGCTAGAGTTCAGTAGATGTGGATTCAGTAGAAGATTCTGCACTCAGCTGAAGAACTCAGTATCAAGGAAGTCAGTTGGTCTATCAATCACCAACTGAATCTGAAAAGGAAATCGAGCCAGCGACTGAAGTACTCAGAGGAATGTCGATAGAGGACAATCAGGCGAAGGTCCGAGGATTCAGAGGAAGTCAACTTATCGTACTTTGAGTTTGAACAAGCCTCACCAACTCTCATGTACCTCGACCAATAAGGAGGCGACATCGCCTTACCTGCTCTACCATAAAGCTACTCCTAGCCGGAAAAAGAGGAAATCTCTACAGTGCCTCTACTCAACATTCAAATTATATATGACCGTTTTTCTTGTCTTATTCAACACGTGGCTAGACCCTCTCCAACTGATCTATTCACAAATCGGAGACTATAAATAGAGAAGGTCTTCATGCAGAAGAAGCACAGGGAACCAAAGCGAACAAAGCTCAAAACCTCTAGGGAACTAACAAGCGACATTCAAACGAAGAACTTGCTCATAGACTTAGATATCTTTCTTAGTTCTTCTTTCTAGAGAATTATTGTTCCCTTTCTCTATCTAAGCGTGCGTATTGTAAGATCAATAGCTTAGAACCTTGAATGAGTTAATATCTTTTGAACTGTTCTTTCTTGTAAGAACTCCTTCCTAGTTGGAGAAAATCTAACCTTAAACGGTTAAGATAATTGTACAATCACTATGACTATAAGTAGATATCTGTCCTGCGTACAAATTGACTAAGGTTTTCTCAGTATAAGCAAACAAGTTAGAATCTGTCTTGTGAACAGATCAACTGAGGCTTGCTCAGTATAATTAATACAAGAACTCCTGCTTAGTTCAGGACAATGGACGTAGGACCCTGTGTGTCTGAACCACTTTAAAAATTGATGTGTTGATTTAATTGTTGCATTATTATAATTTTTCATACAGCATCCAACTGAGTTCAATCAACTTGCATAAAAACGGGCTTTCAATTGAGACACATATTTTTAAAGGGCCTACACTTTCGCACACAACTCTTGTACTGAACTACTGTTCACTGACATAAGTCGGTAGGACTATACTCAATAGGAGAACTTTCAGCCCACGCGATCGAGAAAGTATATCTGGCCGACTGACAAAGTTCAGTAGCAATCTTCAGCTAAAGCTGACTTTCGCGTTATGAGTTTGAATTTGCATTCAGGTGTATTCACTCTCCCCCCCCCACACCTGAACCGCGTCTCTGGACCAACATCGGCACTTTATCTTGATTGATATCGTAATCTCTCAGTTGTTGTCGAAGCCATAGGATTTGGGCCCAACAGCTTCCGGCAGCCATATATTCAGCTTCAGTAGTGCACATCGGTTCTTAGTGTTGATTCTTTGAAAACCACGATATGAGTTTGTTGCGTAGGAATTGACAAGTTTCAAATGTTGACTTTTTATCGATTCTGCAACCTGCATAATCAGCACAAGAGTATCCAGTTAGTTCAAGATTATCATCAACAGGATACCATAACCCAACATCAGGTGTTCCTTTGAGGTAACGAAGAAACTTCTTCGCTGAGTCAAGATGACTTTGCTAGAGATTCGCCTGACATCTTGCGCGTAAACCTATAGCATAAGTTATGTCAGGTCTGCTAGCAGTTAAGTATAACAGGGAGCCAATAATTGCACTATAATCAATAGAGTTAACAGATACTCCCTCTTTGTCAAGATCAATTTTCTGATTCGTATTCATGGGAATCTTGACTGGCTTGCTAGAATCACAACCAAACTTCTTGATAAGATCTTTGGTATACTTTGCTTGATTGATGAAAATTCCTTTCTTAGATTGTTTAACTTGGGGTCCAAGGAAATAGTTAATGTATGACATCATAGACATTTAAAACTTTTCTTTCATCATCTTCTCAAATTGTTGACACATGGTCACATTTCGAAGATAATGTTGTCCATATAGATTGCACTAGTAAAATGTCATCTTCTGACTTGATGTTGAATAGAGTGTGATCGACTGTTCCTTTATGAAAACCTTTCTGAAGTAGAAACTCTAAGAGGTATCGTACCAAGCCCTAGGTGCTTGTTTTAACCCATACAGAGCTTTCTTGAGTCGGTATACTTGATGTCCCTACTGAAAGTCGGGCGGTTGTTCTACATAGACTTCTTCCTTCAGTACGTCGTTTAGGAAAGCTGACTTTACATCCATCTGATATAATTTGAAGCGCTGATGTGTAGCATTGGCTAGGAAGAAATGAATGACTTCCAATCTTGCGAATGGGGCATTCATCAAAATCTATCCCTTCAGCATGACAGTATCCTTTGATGACTAGTCTAGCTTTGTTTCTGACAATGACGTTGTTTTCATCTCGCTTGTTCTTGAAGATCCCCTTAGTTCCAATGATGTGTTGATGCTTAGGTATATCGACAAGCTCGCAAACTTTGTTTCTGATGAACTAGTTCAGCTCTTCTTGCATAGCAATAATCCAGTCAGCATCGTTCAGCGCATCCTCTATATTCTGAGGTTCTTTAGTAAACAAGAAGTAGAAGTATAGTTTGAAACGTTGATGTGTTGCTTAAGCTAGGAATAGACGAATGGCTTCCAATCAAGCGACTGGTGCAAACGTTTCATCAAAATCTATTCCATCAGCTGGACAGTATCCTTTGGCGACTAGTCTAACTTTGTTCCTGACGATGACGTTGTTTTCATCTCATTTTTCTTAATGAACCACTTGGTTCCAATGACATGTTGGTGCTTTGGTCTGTCAACAAGCTCCCAAACTTTATTCCTCACGAACTGGTTCAACTCTTCTTGCATGCGATGATCCAATCAACATCGTTCAGTGCATCCTCTATGTTCTGAGGTTCTTCAGTGGACGCTTTCTCCTTGACAGAATCTGGATCTTGTTTTTACGCTAGCTGGTGTGTCACCAATTATGAGATCTGAAGAATGAGCATCGAGCTATGAACGTCTTTTTCTCGTTTCTTCTTCTAATATTACTTCTGCACAAATGATAGGATTATTAGGAATTTCAGTAGTAGTATTATGAGATTGAAGTGTTTTAATAACGAGGTTGGGATCTACTGAGTCACCAGATTCAAGGGTATTAAGCTCAAGAACATCATTAGTTCCCCCTGAGGTGTTATTCTCAGTGTTGGTCTTAGTTACCACTTGGGTTTCTTCATCGACCTGAGTTACTTGGATTGATTATGTTCAGTAGAATCAATCGGTTCAGCTACATGGCTTGCTGGGTGAGTGTGAATTATTTCATCATCTGAATCTTCATCTTAACAATACTGGATTTTTACATCGTTATCGTTTAAGTTCAAATCCTGTAGCTTGCTGCTGACAAATTCAGTATCTTGCTTTGAAACCTATTGCATGTCCTTAGTAACAAACTCGTTAAATACAACATGTGTTTTTCTCCACGTGAAATGTCCGGTAGTTAAAGACCCAGAAGGCTTTGCTGACCCTAGAGTATCCTGAGAAAACTCCTTGGTCTAACTTGCTTTCAAAGACCTTTAATTGATCATTTCCATTATTGTGGATAAAGCACGAACGACTAAAGATATGAAAAGGAGAGATAGAAGGTATTCTCGCTTTCCACAATTCATATGGTGTCTTCATGTGAGCTTGTGTCAATAGAGAGCGATTCTGAGTATAGCAGGTTGTGTCAGTAACTTCTGCTGAAAACTTTATTGTAGTCTTGAGTCTGTCAGTAACGTTTTTGCTGCTTCTTTGAGTGTTTTGTTCTTTCTTTCAACAAGGTCGTTCTGCTGAGGCGTGCGTACTGCTGACATCTCATGTTGAATTCCCTCAACTTCGCAATACTCTTTCATCATAGAATTAAGGAATTATGTGCCTCGATCTGAGCGTATCCTCTGTATTTTTTATATCCTTCTCTACGTTGAGTCTTTTAGTAGTTTTAAAAGTTCAGTCGTAACATCAGACTTATTGGCGATGAAGATCACCCCACGTATATCTCGAATAGTCTTGTATTACCACGAGAGCGTACTTCTTGCCTCTAATCCTGTAGCTTGTTGCTGACAAATTCTGATAGGTTATCTTAGCAAGCCCTGGGTGCTTGTTTTAACCCATACATAGTCTTTCTTACTCTATAAACCTGATGTCCCTGCTCAAAGTCGGGCGGTTTTGCCACATAGACTTCTTCCTTTCAATACGTCGTTCAGGAAAACTGACTTTAAATTCATCTGATATACTTTGAAGCGCTAATGTGTCGCACTGGCTAGGAATAAACGAATGGCTTCCAATCTTGTGACTGGGGCAAATGTTTCATCAAAATCTATCCCTTCAGCTTGACAATATCCTTTGATGACTAGTCTAGCTTTGTTCCTGACAATGACGTTGTTTTCATCTCGCTTGTTCTTGAAGATCAACTTAGTTCCAATGATGTGTTGATGCTTAGGTATATTGACAAGCTACCAAACTTCGTTTCTGACGAACTGGTTCAGCTCTTCTTGCATAGCAATAATCCAGTCAGCATCGTTCAGCGCATCCTCTATATTCTGAGGTTCTTTAGTAAAAAAGAAGCAGGAGTATAGTGCGTTTTGTCCTTGACAGAATCTGAATTTAGTTTTTACACTAGATGTTGGATCTCCAATTATAAGATCAGAAGAGTGAGCATCGAGCCATGAACGTATTTTTCTTGTTTCTTCTTCTGAAGTTACTTCTGCACATATAGTAGGATGATTAGGAATCTCAGTAGTATGATGAGTCATTTATGTAGCTATTTATTTATGTCCGAAATGTCACATAACTACCTAGGTGAGACACATTTATTAGCAGTTTTGCAGGTTTTTTTAGGCTGATTTGCCGTATGACGAGGATGCAAGGTGGCAATGTATTTTCTAGCAAGGACACGTTTTTTTTTTATCAAGAATGGACTTAAATTGAAGAAGGAAAGTAAGGGGTCGGATAACTTATTGATTAAGGAAAGGATAAGATATTTCCTTATCTTGGAATATCTTTCCTTATCTGAAGATTTGCCCTAGATATATTTTGTTCTAAGAGCAGTCCTATAGAAAGGGATTAAGAGGCGCGGGAAATTTATTCACTACACACGCACACTACCGTTCATCATCTTTGCTTTTCATTTTCTGCGCCTTTTTAATTCCGCCAAAGAGTTCAAGATTATTTCATCATTCCATTTCAATTTCGGCACTTAGTTTCGAGAGTTTGGAGAGGAGAAACACATTTAATTTCAATTTTTCATGTTAGAAGATTGTAGATACACTTTTATTTCCGTTCTTTATTTCCATTCATAGGAGAGATCGAGACATAATATCGGTACTCTTATTTTTATAAATTCAGTTCGCATTTTTGTTCAATTTTGTATTCTACTATTTGCTGTTTTATATCTTTAATTATCGTGCATGTTAGTTTTAGGGTTACACATGTTTTTTGTTCTATTATGCAAAGTGTCTTGCTTGCACAATCAGTACGTCTGGATGTTTAGCTAAGTTTTTAGGGTCTGCTGGATGTGAAACACACACGTGATTAGTACATGAGGCTTAGGTGCTTATAATTAATCAAAAGGGTTCGGGTTAATTCTAATTTAATTAATCTGACTAGTAATTTAGTCTTGATCACCCTAGGTTGCCCAATATGTTGCTAACTTATTACTTCCATCGTTTCTCGTGGAATAAGGCTATGTAAGTAGCAAGGTTATTTGTAAGAGTAATTGGATTAAACCGTCAGGAGACTATTAGATGTCCAACATACGATTAGACTCCTAAACTAGGTTCCCTTAGATCGATAAAGTTGTCTAGTTATTAAATCTATTGATTTCCAAACAACGTAGGTTGTAACTAGATTAGGGAAGTAGTTAATTCGATGCCCAATATCGCGGTCGTCGATTAAGTAAGTGGGAACAAAGGTCGTGTCGGTTTAATTTTGGCGGTGTATAACTAGTTGATTCTTAAGATTAATTAATATTGAGTGCCGATGATTGGAAATATATGTGTGTGGAATATTCTGGTGGACCTATCTCTTAATTTCCCAGTTAATACACTTTTATAATTCTTAGTTTAGTAAAATTCCAAAACTTGCGTGGTTGCTAACCAAAATCTAAAGATAAGTAGGAAAATCACGTCTAGTCTTCGTTCCATGTGTTAGATACCATGTTTACTATACTGAATGAAATCTCAACATTTGCAGGATTTATTTGGTGCAAATCAACGATCACCATAGTACTATTCTGAGTCTGAAGAATTTTAGTAAAAGGATTGGGGTCTAGGAAGTCACCGGGTTCAGGAGTATTAAGCTCAGGAACATCATTAGTTCCCCCTGAGGTGTTATTCTCAGTATTGGTCTGAGTTATCACTGAGATTTCTTCATCGACTTGAGTTACCTAGGATTGATTCTGTTCAGTAAAATCAATCGGTTCAACTACATTGCTTGTTGGATGAGTTTGAATTTATTCTTCATCATTTGTTGGCTCTGAGACGTGGTTCAGGTGTGGGGGGGGGGGGGGAAGGGGGGGGGAATATACCTAAATACAAATTCATTTCTCAAACGCGAAAGTCATCTCTAGCTGAGTTTGCTACTGAACTGAGTCAGATAGCCAAATATGATTTTAGATCGCGTGGGCAAGAAATTCTTATACTGAGTTCAGCTCTACTGACTTGAGTCAGTCGAACAGTCGTTCAGTATCAGAGTTGTGCGCGGAAGTGTAGGCCCTATTTAATGCAGTATGATCAGTTAAAGAAAACAGTAAATCAACACAACAGATTTTTAAAGTGGTTCGGACATACTGGGTCCTACGTCCACTGTCCTGACCAAAGCAGGATACTTGTTATCTTTATACTGAACAAGTCTCAGTGATTTGTCCTCAAGACAGATACAACTTGAAGCTTATACTGAGCAAGTTCTCAGTGATCTGTTCGCATGACAGATTCTCTACTTATAGTCGTAGTGACGTTTAGATGGGTTTCAAACTTAAAGAGTTTGAGGCTTCTCCAACTAAGAGGAAGTTCTTACAATAAGAACAGTTTCACAAAGATGTTAACTTCCTCGAGGTTTCTAAGATATGAATATTACAATAAAGCTTGCTTAGATAAGAGAAAGGGAACAAGGATAACTCTAAGTGATGAACTAAAGGGTTCTTCTATGAAAGCTAGTTCTTCACTGGATTCTTTGGTTGAGAGTGTTAAGAGTTTTGTGCGTCGATAGCTTGGGTTCCTGTGTATGTCTCTGCATGAAGACTCTTCTCTTATATAGTCGTCGATTGTGAATAGATACGTTGGAGAGGGGTCTAGCCACGTGTCAAACGACAAGAAAAACGGCTCCTCAAATTTGAATGTTGATGAGTAGGTGCACTGTAGAGATACGCCTCTTTTTCAGTCTGGGAGCAGATTTTGTCAGAAAAGATAAATCGTTGTTGACTCCTTATTGGTCGAGGTAGATTAGTAGGTGAGACTTGTCAAACATCAAGGTTGACTTCCTTTGAATCCTCGGACCTTCAACTGAAGTGACTTTCTACTGACGTTCTTCTGAGTATAAGTGCATGGGCACGAATTCCAGTAAAGATTCAGTTGGTGGTCGGCTGACCAACTGACTTCATCGATCCTGAGTTCATCAGCTGAGTGCAAGGTCCTCTACTGAACTCTGCAGCTACTGAACTCTAGCATACTGAGTTCCTAACACACTGAACTCAAACTAAGCTATTACAAAAACGAAGGTACATCATTCAGCTAGAGATTTTGGGATCTTCAAATCTATAAATATTTTCACTAAATCCTCATCCCAACAATTTCCCCCTATTTGGTGATGCCAAAACCTATTACATCTTCTATCAAGAAATATGCTAAGGTTAAGAGCTACTGCTACTAAGTAAAGATCTATTAAAATGAATCAGAGCAATCACAAGTAAAAAGATTATCAGAGCTATCTTACGTAATGTATCAGAGCCATGTTAAATAAAACAGTTAGAACACTGAATATATCAAAACTTATGGATTTTAATCCTATGGAAATAGTTATAGCATACTGAAATTATCTGGGATTCTACTGAAACGTATCAGAGCTAAGAAAGCAAGTTAACACATTCAAAAGATATCAGGGCCGATACAGAAAAAATAATAATCAGAGCTCAGAATAGATCATACTTCTTAGTAGTTAATCATCAAAGTAAATTCAGCTCTTGTCAATATCTGAATAATAAAGTCCCTATAAAGCCAGTTCTTCCTAAGAAACAATTTCCCCCTATTTCATATAAAAGAGCCCTTCCCCCTAAGTACTAGAAAAGTATCAGAGAAGATCAGAGCAAACACAAATAATCAGCAGGGAATAATTGTAAGGGCGTAAGCATATAAGTCATATAGGGTCGAGATAGAGAGATATCCGGTCATTGAGGTGATCGTAGGCTTTGAAAAGTAAATAAAACCGTAAAGACAATGAGTAATTGTCAAAGCCGAAAGTGATAAATATCATAGATGAATAAGATTTACGATACATGACATGCTATCACTACAAAAGCTATAATAGGAGAGAGGTCAGCTCGGCTTCTTCTTGAATTGTTGCATGCGAGCGCGGAAGTCACCGCACTTCTTCTTCTAAGCTCAAGGCCATATCCGAATATACTCGCTCCTCGTGGCCTTGATCTCCACTAAGTCTTCTTCAACGTCTTTCCTCGCGCTTTGCTAATGATGGCTTCCTTGATTTCTTCTTCTATCTCCTTCTTGCAAAGATTATCTTGATGAGTCATATGAGGAGCTGGAGGAAGAATTCTGAATGGAGGAGCCTTAAGCGCTTTGCCTGTCTGATCCAGCACCGTCTGAATCTCAGCAAGGGGGGATGGGTTCACAGCTGTCAGGAAGTCTTTGAAGTATCCATCAGCAGTAGAATCTTTACTTCTGAATTTCCAGATGTAGAAACGTTTTATGAAGTCCATCTTCAGCTTTTCCTATTGTTGATTCAGCTTGAGAGGTACCCAGTCGTCAGTTCTTTTGAATATGATCCTCTTCACTTCACTGACTGGTTCCCTTCTCCTGAAGTATCTGGACGAGGTAGGTATACTTATATCTTTCTCCGGAATCCTCCCCCTTGCTTCCTTTTCCGTCCTCAGCCTGAGGGCCACTAGATCAGCTAGACGAATTCTTTCTCTAGCCTCTCTAATCTGTCTGGCCTCAGTCGTTCGGTCTAGTGCTCACTCACACGCGTCCGATATATCTTTCATTTCTTGTTCTTACTCCTTAGAGGGGACCGTTGAGGGCACATGCTAATCTTCTGAGTCAGCAGGCGATGCAGATTTTGATTTAGACTTGGACGCAGATTCGCCTTGCTTCTCAGATTTGGACTGTCCGGGTTTGGACTGTTGGGATTTAGCAGTTGTCGAAGCCCTGGATTTCCTGGGAATACTAGATCTTGTGCGAGTAGGCGCTGAAGAGCGGATCTGTACTCCCTTCTTCGCTGCAGGCTTCTTCCTAGCATCCTGCTCAGCAAGTTCTTTGGCCAGTTTTTTGACAAATGTGATATGTTATTCACATGACCTGAACTTGAGCTTATTTTCCTGGGCGGACTGGGTTCAGTGGAGCTTTACCCTTGCCCTTGTCTGCTTTCTTGGCTGGAGGTGGCGAACCTTCAGTAGGTAAGCTTTCCAAGTACTTGACCACCTCAGCTACAGCGTATCAATGGGTTCCACAGTAGGAACTTCCCCCTGAGATGAACTCAGTTCTGCTTCCTATTGTTCTTATACCTTAAGAAGAGCTCTGAGATGAGCAGATCTGGACTTTTCCCCCTTTTTGGGATCATCAATGAGACTAGCCAGGGCAGTGACCTTGTTCACTAACGCTTCTACTGAGGCCTTGACCGCAGTCATGCCTGAGGTAATGTCAGTAGCCGCATCTGTGTAAGACTCCTACCTTTGATCGTGCTCTTGATTAGTGGCTTTCAGTAGAGCATCTTTGGATTTGTCAAAGCAGGTGAGGTAGTCTTCTACAGCATCAGAGGCAGCTTTCTTGATTTCCTGGCAGGAGGCATGTTGGTTGGTCAGTGCTTTAGAAACACTGTCAGAAGTGAATTTGTATCGCTCCTCTACTGCCTTCTGGACACAACCTGTTGCAGTAGCCACTTCTTCAGAGAATTGCTTGGCTTGCGAATGCAATATAATTTGGAATTGAGCAGTCAGGTCGGTCTTCTGTGCCTCAAGTGCCTTAGTGAGGATCTCTTTAGCATTAATGGAAGTTGGGGTGCTGATCCTCTGCACTTCAGTAGTAAGGTTATTCAGCGTCTTCGTCTGAGCCTCAGTGAACTTACTCCACTTAGTGTTCACATCATCGGCAAGATTCCTGTTCTTGTGAGCCTGACGCTTGATAACCTTATTTATGGACTCCGTTATGAGGTCCTTGATCTCAGCAGCCTGATATCTACATTTTGATAGAGGCTGAGTCGAGGACGAAGTCTGGATGATTGTGTCTGATACTGGAGGAGGTAGTGGCTGATCATTCACGGGAGTTTTACCCTCAGCAGATCCTCCATGGTCTGCATCCTTGGGTGATCCATCATGAGGAGGAGATGGAGGAGGAGAAGGAGGACGCTGGGTAGAGGAAGGCTGAGCTCCTTGCAATCCGTCTCTGAGCATCATGAGCATCACGGCCTTAAGATCCTCCAGAGAAGCTATGTTAGATGGCTCTTCATAGCCAATCTCCTCTCTCAAGCGATTTTCTTCCTCCATCAAGGTGGACAGGGTTTTCACGCGGATGGCCTCATCCAACTAATCCCATTCCAGGAATATAAGGCGCATCTGCACCCTTGCTCGGACAGCGATATCCACGATATCAGCATGAGCACTGATCTCAGGTATCTCAGCCGCGACTTCTTCAGCTGATTTCATCTGAGCATTTAGGATTGAAGTCGGGAGTGAGGTAATCTCAGCAATCTGAGTTTCAGCATGGGTCTCCGGCTGAATTTCCTTTGAGAGAACTCTCTTCACCTTTTCTTTCAGGGTCACATCATACTTATCAGACCCTGAGTCCTCAACTGATATCGGTGAAGGAGGAGGTACGACTGAAGCTGGCTTCTTCAGCGTCTTCTGCTTCTTCGGCTGATGGTGCTTAGTAGTGCAGGGATCCTGCATGATCTCCAGAGGACGCTTAAGAGCCTGTCCCTTCCCTATTGATTTTTCAGCTGCTGCTGCATTGTAAAACTTCAAAAGCTTTTGATCGAAGTAATACGCATCGGCGAAGGAAACTTTGTTGGGGAGGTCGTCCTCGATCATTATGGACACCTTGGTCTCATAAAGAAGTTTTCCTTTCGGAATGAGGTTCATGCCATCTTCAGAATCTATGAACTTCTCAGATTGAGCTTTAAATTCAGCTTTGAAGAAGGCGTTCCAGTTGATTGGGGCCTCATCAACTATCGCCATCATTATCTGGATGCGGATGCGGGATAGCTGATCGTACGACCCCACTGAGCTTGTTAATATATGGTTGACAATGTAAGCCAACCCTCTGTACTGCGGGAGCAGCTGACTCTTCGGGAAGGTAGCTTTGAAGACGATGCTCTTCTCACCGCTAAATCGGCACAGGTACTCATCGATCTCTGATTCCTTGTACCTGGCAATTGGTGTCCCTTCGTTTGCCAGTTCAAAGCTGACACACAGACATCTTGCCACATCCATTTGAGTGGCCTTGTCCTCCCACTGATTGGGATGGACTTCACGCCTCGAAATGATGGAGGAGATATTATTCGAGTCGTCATCCTTCCGATAGTTCAAAAAGAACTCGGCGACCTGGCGAGGGAGATGATGATGTAGAGAATGAGAAAGGATCGGTAGGAGGCCCGATCTCTCTAGATTGTCGAAAACAGCAGTCATACACTCCACGCCACACGTCCTCACGGACAGAACGGGTTCGAATAAAACCCTCTTCCCTAAAATAATATCATCAATATCTTTCGGGATCAAAATGTCGCTATTGGGAACGATCAACGCCATCTTATGAACTGAAATCTACAAAACGAAAGTTAGCACTCGAAAATAAAGTAAGTTAGTAAGCAGATTTAGTTTATAGAAATCTTACCGAAGAGTATGTGCTTAAAATGCGATAGTGGTCTAATGAAAGTATGGAATAGTTGTAGAGAGCACAAATCTTCGAAAATGGCGGAAATGTGATTTAGGCTAGAGATGACATGCGTATATATATTCAGATTTGAATATGAGGCGGTTTTAAAGCATGCGGTTGAGATTAATCAGTTTTTAAAATGTGGACGGCTCATATTGGATGTTATAATAGGTTATGATTACTGTGCCGCCTATAATCTCACCTACTCATCTCTATCGCCTAAATGGTAAGGTGAAATGACATGCATTTAATGCGCTGCAGTCAGTTTTACGGAATGTCGCGAGTTTAATGAAAACGACGTACTCAATGCAGTACGATGAATATTAAAGGCGGAAAATAAATGCTATGACATGCTGAATCACCAAACACTGAATTTAATACTCATAACCTGTCAGCTGAGCATCGTAGTCAGCTGATACCACGTTTGACGAGATTGAGTATTTCAGCTGTACTGAAGGTAAGTTCCCACTTACTTAGTACTTCCTGGACAATTTACTGAATCGTATCAGTAGGATCCAAGAGACCTAGTACTACCGAGAGATCGTTGAATTTGGTCTCAACTAGAGGTTTGGTCAGGATATCAGCTCTTTGCTTATCAATGTGGATCTTCTCCATTCTGATATCGTTTTTCTCGACATGATCTCTGATGAAGTGATGACGAATGTCCACGTGCTTGTACCTTATATGTAGAACTGGATTCTGAGTGATTGCAATAGCACTGGTATTGTCGCAGTAGATCGGCACTTCATCTTGATGGATGTCATAGTCTCTCAGCTATTGTCGAAGTCAGAGTATTTGTGCGCAATAGCTTCCGGCAGCCATATACTCAGTTTCAGCAGTGGATGTTGCTACTGAGTGTTGTTTCTTTGAAAACCACTATGCTACCGAGGAACTGACAAGTTCTTGAGGTTGACTTTCTGTCGATTCGGCAACCTGCATAGTCAGCATCAGAATAACCAGTTAGTTCAATATTATCATCAGCAGGATACCATAATCCAACATCAGGTGTTCCCTTCAAGTAACGAAGAATTCTCTTTGCTGAATCTATGTGACTCTTCTTGGTATTCGCCTGAAATCTCGCGCATACACCTACATCAAAAGTTATGTCAGGTCTGCTTGCTGTAAGATATATTAAGGAACCGATAATAGCACTATAGTCAGTTGAGTTAAAAGATACTCCCTCTTTGTCAAGATCAATCTTGACATTGGTGTTCATGGGTATCTTTACTGACTTGCTGGGTTCGCAGCTGAATTTCTTGATGATATCTCGTGTATTTGGCTTGATTAATGAATATTCCCTTTTTTGATTGTTTGACTTGAAGTCCAAGGAAATAATTCATCTCTCCCATCATCGACATTTCAAATTTCTCTTTCATCATCAGTTCGAATTTCTGACACATAGTCAGATTCCTTGATCAAAGATGATGTCGTCCACGTAGATCTGCACCAGTAGAATGTCTTCTCCTGACTTGATAATGAATAGGGTGCGATCCACTGTTCCTTTCTGAAAACCTTTCTGAAGTAGAAAGTCTGAGAGAGTATCGTACTAAGCCTTGGGTGCATGTTTTAACCCATACAAAGCTTTCCTAAGTCTGTAAACCTAATGTCCCTGCTGAAAGCCGGGCAGTTGTTCAACATAGACTTCTTCCTTCAGCACGCCATTCAAGAAAGTTGACTTCACATCCATCTGATAGACTGTGAACTGCTGATGTGTTGCATAAGCTAGGAATAGACGAATAGCTTCCAATCTTACGACTGGGGCGAATGTTTCGTCAAAATCTATTCCTTCAGATTGACCATATCCTTTGGCAACGAGTCGAGCTTTATTCCTGACAATGACGTTGTTTTCATCACGCTTGTTCTTGAAGACCCACTTTGTTCCTATCACGTGTTGATGTCTATCTGTCAACAAGCTCCCATACGTCGTTTCGCGTGAATTGATTCAGCTCTTCTTGCATGGCGGTGATCCAATCAGCATCATTCAGCGCATCCTCTATTGTCTGAGGTTCTTCAGTCGACAAGAAACAGGAATATAAAACACTTTCTCCATGACAGAATCTGGATCTTGTCTTGACACTAGCTGAGGGATCTCCAATTATTAAATCTGAAGAGTGAGCATCTAACCACGGGCGGCGACTTCTTGTTACTTCATCTAGAATTGGCTCAACACAAACAGTAGGAGTATTAGAAATTTCAGTTGTACTATTCTATTTTTTAAGCAATTCAGTAACAAGGGTTGGGTCTACTGAGTCACCAGGTTCAGGGGCATTTAGCTCAGGAACATCGATAGTTCCCCCTGAGTTGTTATTCTCAGTAGAGGTCTCAGTTACCACATGGGTTTCCTTATCGATCTGAATTACTTGGGATTGATCCTGTTTAGTAGAACAATCTCCTCAGCTACATTGCTTGTTGGTTGATTCTGAATTTCATCATCTGAATCTTCATCCCAACAAACCTGGATCTTATCTTTTAAGTTTAGATCCTGTAGATTGCTCCTGACCTCTTCAGCTTCTGGCTAAGAGTTTGACTTCCTGAACTCAGAAATAAATTCATCAAATACAACATGAGGGCTTTCCTCCACGCAAAGGGTCCGATAGTTAAAGACCCTGAAAGCTTTGCTGACCCTGGAGTATCCTAAGAAAACTCCTTAGTCTGACTTGCTATCAAAGACCTTTAACTGGTCCTTTTCGTTATTGTGGATAAAGTATGGACAACCAAAAATATGGAAATGCGAAATAGAAGGAATTCTCCCTTTCCATAGTTCGTAAGGCGTCTTCATGTGCATCTAAATCAGTAGAGACTGGTTCTGAGTACAGCAAGCAGTGTCAGTAGCCTCTGCCCAGAACTTCAATGGCAGACCTGAATCTGCGAGCAACGTCCTTGTTGCTTCTTTAAGCGTTCTGTTTTTCCTTTCAGCAACTCCGTTTTGCTGAGGCGTACTTTCCGCTGAGGTTTCGTGTTTAATGTCTTCAGATTCACAGAAGTCTTTCACCGTCGAGTTCAGAAACTCAGTGTCACGATCTGAGCGTATCCTTTGAATCTTGATATCTTTCTCGACGCTCAGTCGCTTCAGTAGTTTCAGTAGCTCAAGTTTGACGTCAGATTTGTTGGTGATGAATATCACCCAAGTATATCTTGAATAGTCATCAATGACTACAAGAGCGTATTTCTTTCTTCTGATCGTCAGTGGGTTGACTGGCCCAAATAAATCCATGTGCAGCAATTGAAGGATTCCATCAGTGGAAGGTGATGGAATGGCAGATTGCTTGACTTTGTTTGCTTCCCCTTCAAGCATGCTTCACAATTTTTATGTCTCTTGAATACTTCGTTGGACAGTCCTCTGACTTTAACATCACGTGCTAGCTTGTTCATTGTCTTGAAGTTCAGATGTCTCAGTCGTATGTGCCACAGCTATGTTGTTTTGTCATCTGACTTCGTGTGTGCTAGCAGACAAGCTTCAGGTTCGACGATATTCTATTCAACATAGTATATGTTCCTTCGCCGCGATCCTGATAACACATTTTTTCCTGTAGATTTATCAAGAACATCACAAAAACCTGCGTCAAAAGTCACTTTATTGGAGTTATCACAGAATTGACTGACAGAAAGGAGATTATGTTGAAGTACTTCAACATAAGATACTCTAGGAACTATTGCAGTTCCTATTTTCAATGTGCCATATCCCCTTGTGTAGCCTTTGGAGTTGTCACCGAACTCAATTCTAGCTCCATCTTGCTGAACGTAATCGGTCAGTAGGCTCTTTTAATGTAACATATGTCATGAGCATCCACTGTCGACAATCCAAGGCTCCTGTGGCACCTGCAAAACAAAAACAGATTCAGGTACCCTTTGGGTTCAGCTTGGGTCCTTAATGGTTAGATTTTAGGATCCAAACTTGTCTGACAACCCTAATGGCTTCAGACATCTTCTTTCCCTTATTATCAGTAATCTGCTCCGCTGAACTTGGAGTAGCTGACTTCTTAGTCTTTTGAGGTTCAACTTTCTTCTTCTTCTGAACTATAGGGCTTTTGACTCTTGGTTCATAGTAGTACGAACCGTACTGAGCTGGGTGAGTCAGTTGTTGGTGGCCATACTGTTCGGCCCACCTGACCTTCTTGGTTTTCTCTGAGTTTGCTCTTGGTGTCTTGGGGCTAGAACCATGGGTCACCTTCTTGTTGCTAGATTAAGGTGCTTGAATCTTCTGCTTGTTCTTTATCTGAGGGGATGTATATTCTGCATGTTGAGTTACCCCTTGGATAAACCTATCAGTCAACTTAGTGGAGCTCTTCTGTCCTGAAGTGGAGGCTTCACATGTATAACCAAGTCTTTCTTTGGTGGCATATGGTCTTTGAGATCGTAATAGCTTCTCCAACTTCTCCTTTGCTCCAATGTATTGCTCTGCCATCAAGGTTCTCCACACTTCATCACTCTTTCTCAGAGCTTCATATTATGTTTTGGCCTGTGTGAGTGTTTCCTTGATATTAGCAATTTCAGTCTCTTTCTAAGAGATGTCTTTGGACAGTACTGAAATTTGTGCTTCTTGATCTTGAGACTTAGTCATCAAAGAGTTAATCTCTTCCTTCAATCTCAGAACAAGTCCTTCAAACTCAGTAGAGTCCTGACTTTTCTTTGAAAGTCTCTTATTCTTTGCTTTCAGGATATCCATCTCCTGAATCGTCTTGCTGAACTGCTGGCTCATCTGGATTTGCTCTTCAAGCAGATCTTCGTACGCAAGAACCACATCCAGCGGTTCTCCTACAGCAGAGCTTGTGTCGTGTGTGCAAGGTGAAGAGGGGTATATAATGGGTTCAGAATTTACCTCAGCCTCTTCTCCGGCCATCAGACACGGTTCAGCATCTTCTGTCTCGATTGCCATGAATGTGGTATCGTTATCAGACGATTCCATAAACATTCCTCATCGCTTGAGCAATCGGACAACTCTCCAGCTATGTAGGCTTGCCTCTTCTTTACGAACTTGTCGCGTCGGGCTTGCCTTTCATCTCTTTCAGCTGTTGAGACTTCAGGACATTCGTACTCGATGTGTCCTGGCTTTTTGCAGTTGTAACATACTGAGGTTTTGTCATCCCTTCTAGATGTGTCTTTTTGTTCCGCGGGAGCAGCTTCAGTAGTCCTGTAATCAGGTAGAGATTTAGTTTCACTTTTCGTGCGATTATGATCTCTCTTACCTTGATACTTTTGGGAAGCCTTTTTCTTCTTCCTTCTGAACATCTCTTTCTCCTTCTGGTATTTCACAGCAAGGAGAGCTTACTTCTCAGCCAAGTTGTCAGCAATGGGTTTGGACAATGAGCTTTCAACTGACTGGCTTGTTGCTGAGGGACTTGCTCTGGGAGTGCTAGCTGATGCCTTATAAGCATGATCCATTGGCACTTCAGCTTCAGCATCGGGGGTGTGTGGGAGGTTGAATTCGAACTCTTCTACTTTTAACTCTGAAAATACATAATTAGGAGTAAAAGAATTCAAGTCAGATCTCCACATACACGTAGCAAAAGAATACCACTTGGGCCTGCTAAGAGCTCTTAGAATATTTGTGTTGGTCTCCTTATTGCTGAAAGTTTTCCCCAGTTCGTTGATGATGTTGATATGATTTGTGAATCGAGCACTGAAATCATCTGTGGACTCCCCAGGAAGCATAGAGAATGCCTCGAGCTTCTGCAGCTCTAACTCCAGTTTGTTTTCTTTGATTTGTGGAGTTCCTTGGCTCAGTACCGCGAGTGCATCCCATACCTCCTTTGCAATCATGCAATCGTGTACTCTCAAGAGATATGAGTCACTGAGTGTCATCAGTATTGCATTTCGAGCAACTCGCTCGAGGTTGTGCAGTTTCTTCTCCTCAGGAGTGATGAGGCTTTTGTCCTTTATGACCTTCGGACCGGTTCTGGCACCTTCTACTCCGTCTAATGCAAGTTCAACTGAGTCGATCATCGGAACAATAGGTCCTTTCTCTATGATGTCAGTCATGCTGTCATGCAGCGAGGTTAAATGTGCCTCCATCCTCAATCGCCATACTGCATAGTTCTTAATTGAGAACATGGGTACCGTCCTAATCCCTGAAATATCAGCCATTGAAGGATAAGATATAGGATGCAATGAAGAGATGCAAGATGCAGTGAAAATGGGTTTTCCTAGGACTTTGTTCGAGATAGACCAATTTCAAAAAACGATGACCAGTTAAGAACACTACTCTGATACCAATTGTTGGTCCTGAGATGTCGTTCAGGTGTAGAGGGGGGGGGGTGAATACACCTGAATACAAATTCATTTCTCAAACACGAAAGTTAGCTCTAGCTGAGTTTGCTACTGAACTGAGTCAGATAGCCAAATATGCTTTCAGATCGCGTGGGTAAGAAATTCTTCTACTGAGTTCAGCTCTACTGACTTGAGTCAGTGGAACAGTCGTTCAGTATCAGAGTTGTGTGCAGAAGTGCAGGCCCTATTAAACGTCTCGGTTGGAAAATCGGTTTTATACTGAATTTGATGAAATACGGTTTTAATGCAGTATGATCAGTTAAAGAAAACAGTAAATCAACACAACAGATTTCTAAAGTGGTTCAGACACACTGGGTCCTACGTCCACTGTCCTGACCAAAGCAGGAGACTTGTTTTCTTTATATTGAACAAGTCTAAGCGATCTGTCCTCAAGACAGATACAACTTGAAGCTTATACTGAGCAAGTTCTCAATGATCTGTTCGCAGGATAGATTCTCTACTTATAGTCGTAGTGACTTTTACAGGGGTTCTCAATGATCTGTTCGCAGGATAGATTCTCAATGATCTGTTCGCAGGATAGATTCTCTACTTATAGAAACGAAGGTACATCATTCAGCTAGGGGTTTTGGGATCTTCAAATCTATAAATATGTCTACTGAATCCTCATCCCAACATCATTTGAATCATCATCCCAACAATGCTGGATTCTTTCAATATTATCCGTTGAGTTCAAATCTTGTAGCTTGTTGCTGACTTCCTTAGCATCCTGCTTAGGATCTTGTCGCCTGTCCTCAGTAACAAACTCGTTTAATACAACATGAGGGTCAAACTAGGTTTTAAACCTAGATATTTTCAAACTAGGTCGTTTAATGACAGTGTCCAGTAATTATAGACCCGGAAGGCTTTGTTGAACCTAGATATTTTCAAATCGAAACCGGCTTAAACTAGGTTTTAAACTGGAACCAGAACCGGCATAAATTGGAACCTATGCAAATCGGAACCATCTTAAACCGTAAACCATCGGTTTGTGGTTTGGTTTCGGTTTACTCTTTTTCAAACCGTGAAACCGCTGGTTTACAAACCGTCGGTTCCAAACCAGGTGAAACCGACGATTTCACCCATTAAAATTGTCAAAGATCAAATATCTAATGAATTAGATAAATGAGTTTTAAATTAAAAACATTATTGAAGATCTAAAACTTCTAATTTTTAATTATATTTAAAACAAACTATTCATTTAAAATACAAAAATCCTACCAATTTTGATATTTTAAAGTAGTATACAAAAGGATAAAACATTATTATGTATTTAGTATAATTGCAAATGGATACTAACGTTCCCAAAAAATATATATGGGATAAAAGTTGTTCAAATTTTATAAATGAAAACATAGAATATCAAATATTGTTTAATAATTACTACACGATGAAGAATAAAAAACAATGATATAAAATTTATTTCTAAAACGATGATGATAATGAAGAATCAACAATGATATTGCATTAATATATTTAATTGTTCAATTCTTTCATGAGATTGTACAATTTTATTTATAATTTATTAATGACTTGATCCGAAACCGAAAAAGGTATTTTTTTTAAATTAATAAAAAAATTACTTCAGTAATTAAAAGAAATAAAATTTATGAAAACCGTGAAACCGGTAAACTGGAACTGGAATCGACGGTTTCAAATCGGAACCGTCAACCATCTACATGCGGTTCGATTTTGATTTTTGTTTTTGGCAAACCGTAACCAGCAGTTTCAAACCGTAACCATAATCATTACCGGAAATGGGCATGTCTAGCTGACCTTGGAGTATCCTAAGAAAACTCATTGGTCTGACTTGCTATCAAAGACCTTTAACTGATCATTGAAATTATTTTGGATAAAGTAAGGACAACAAAAGATATGAAAATGTGAAATAGAAGGTGTTCTTTTCAATAATTCATATGGTGTCTTCATCTGCGCTTGTCAGTAGAGAGCGATTCTGAGTGTAGCAAGCTGTGTCAGTAGTTTCTGCCCAAAACTGTGATAGTCTGTGAGTAACGTTCTTGTTGCTTCTTTGAGTGTTCTGTTGTTTCGTTCAAATCTTATCTCTTACTGAATCATATCCCAATTGTTTTTAAATCTATAATACAAACTTTGTCCATTGTTAGTCCTTTAATGTTGACTATGTCCATTTTTAGTCCTTTAGTTTAGCTTTTGTTCGATTTTGGTCATTTATTGTGTCTATCCAATTTTGGTCCAGTAAGTCTAAACAATGTTCGATTTTAGTCATTTATCTTTCATATCTGTTCAATTTTGGTCCTCCGGGAAAGAGTGGAATTCACGCGTCGATTTCTATTCATCAATCTAAAAAATAGGACCAACATCGGACAAACATGAAAAATAAAAGAGCAAAATCGAACAATGCCAAAATAAAAGACCAAAAATCGGACATGAACCACAATAGAGGACCAATTTTGACATTTTCTTGAAAATGTCGATTTTTAAGTGCTGCATTGAATGTACAATTTCGACAGCGAGTGCAATGACCCACAAAGGATAAGCAACAGTGTTTAATTTACTACGTCGTACAATTCTGGAAGAATTGTGATGCAAGCAAAAGAAACAATTGATATAATAATGCAAGCAAAAGAAAAAAAACAATTGATATAATCAGTTGATACAAACGAAAATGAATTGATTGCCAATGAACGTACTAGACACCAACTGAATAATTGTTTTGTTTCCCACCGACAAATCCCTAATTGCCGAACACACGCTTGCCGAGAAAAATAATAAGAATCACCGTTTCAATACCAAAACGTAAACGAAATTCAATATCAATTCCAATAGGAATCGACCCTACGATACCAAGATAGTTTCGTCCGACTCAAGACTTCGCGTCTTGCCAAAATAAGTTCCAAATCCAAAAACATACCTAAAACTAGGGTTCTCACCCCTTTTATAAGACGGAAGCCCACAACTTATTGATACGAAATAAACAAGCCCAACACTACAAAAATAATAATATAAAACTACTAAAATAATAATACGAAACTTGGCAACCCGCGATCACTCCTCATGCAATCCATACAATTCCTCCTCACGTGATCCATGCAATTCCTCACGTGCATCCGCATCTCCTCCTCGCTTGCCATACCTTCGTCGCACATAAAATCTCGTAAACCGATTATCCGGCACTTCTTCAACCGCTGCCCCTTCGTCCGATTGCTCCACATCAACTCCCTCCCCCTAAAAAACGGCCTTGTCCTCAAGGCCAAAATGCGGAAATTGACGCCGAAAATCCTCCAATTCCACCCACGAAGACTCCTCCTCCCCACGATTTTTCCACCGCATTCGATCCTGCGCCCTCTCTAAATTTAGCCGTAATTGTCGAAGTATGTTTCTAAACCGCCTTTTCCACATCATCCCATTTTTGTAATATTTTTGTAATGTCTTGAGAGGACGCCAACGAGTACCTTCGCCCATTAATCTAACAAGTCGCCCATTGATCTTGAACATGATATATAAACATTCATAATTTACCCGCAACTCGCCTAATGTCTTGAGCCATGCAATCCCCAATATAAGATCTACGCCACTAAGCGGAAACACGTGGCAGTCCACGATAATCGAGCCCGGCTCGAATTGTATGGATACATCTTGACACAGTCCTTCCGAAAAAACAGTGTCCATCGCCTAATCGCACCGGAAAAACTTTACTTTTATTCGCATAGAACCCTACGTCGTTAGCCAGCTTGTTCGACAAAAAATTATGTGACGTACCGCAGTCCACTAAAATAGTGATCTTTCTCCCCTTCAGTACACCAATGAGTCTAAGAGACTCTGAACCCGACAATCCAAGAACGGACAGGGCATTGAAAATAACTCCGGTTTGTGCCTTTGGTCCGCTCTCCTCGACTGGAATTAACACCTCATAATCACCACTTTCTGTGAGAACCACCTCTTCTAACTCCAACTGTTCAGTGTCATCCTCTTCAACCATCAAAACCTTTAAATTTTTGACGGCACAAACATGATTGGTAGGATGATACGGCAATTTACACTTATAACACAAACCCTTCCTCCGAAGCTCCTCCCTTTCAGTGTCCGTCATTCTCCGAAACGGAGTACGAACTGGTCCGGTACTCGTGTTCACACTAGATTCTGCTGGTGGCGCAGGTAAAGCCAATGGAGTTGGAGTTTGAGTTGGACGGTTGTATTGCAATAATACTTTCTGAGTTGGCCACGGTTCCACTTTCCCGCCAGACGGACGCGAGCTATTCCGAACAGTAATCTCCGCTTTCCGGGCTAACTTCATGGTCGTAGAGAAATCCGTGGGCTCGATAAACCACACTTGATCCTGTATGGGTTCTGACAATCCCATAATGAACAAGCTGAGAATATTTTCTTTAGGCACCGTCTTGACTTGATTTGCTAAATGCGTAAATTGATCAATATACTCCGACACCGTCCCTAACTATTTAAAGCAGCCAGTTTAGCAAACGCGCTGCCCTCACACCCTTCATCAAACCTCTCCGCCAATGCCCGGGAAAATGCCGGCCACGTGTACTCCGGATGCTCAGTCGTAAACTAACCGAACCAATTCAGAGCAGGTCCCTCCATCGCAACACCGAGCAATTGCCGCTTTTGTTCAGCGGAACTCCCGTACAAGTCAAAGTGGTGATTGACCCTAGAAATCCACCCGAGTGGATCATCACCATTAAAAATCGGTAACGGTGGCGAAAGCGTAGGCCCGATCTCACGTCCTTCCGGACGTTGAATTTCATTCACCAACAACGTCTCCAATTGCTTCTGAATTTGGGCTAGGGTTGCGCTTGTTTTCGCGGATGTAGTTGTTAACAATTCGATCTTCCCTTCTAACGCAGATACACAGCCCTCCATATTAGGTTGCATATGCTTGCTGGCTCTCGTCTCTACCATATACTGTCAGATCCGGCAGGTCGGACCAAATTGATGCAAGCAAAAGAAACAATTGATATAATAATGCAAGCAAAAGAAAAAACAATTGATATAATCAATTGATACAAATGAAAATGAATTGATTGCCAACGAACGTACTAGACACCAACTGAACAATTGTTTTGTTTCCCACCGACAAATCCCTAATTGTCGAACACACGCTTGCCGAGAAAAAAAATAAGAATCACCGTTTCAATAGCAAAACGTAAACGAAATTCAATATCAATTCCAATAGGAATCGACCCTACGATACCAGGATAGTTTCGTCCGACTCAAGACTTCGCGTCTTGCCAAAATAAGTTCCAAATCCAAAAACATACCTAAAACTAGGGTTCTCATCCCTTTTATAAGACGGAAGCCCACAACTTATTGATACGAAATAAACAAGCCCAACACTACAAAAATAATAATATAAAACTACTAAAATAATAATACGAAACTTGGTAACCCGCGATCACTCCTCATGCAATCCATACAATTCCTCCTCACGTGATCCATGCAATTCCTCACGTGTATCCGCATCTCCTCCTCGCTTGCCATACCTTCGTCGCACATAAAATTTCGTAAACCGATTATCCGGCGCCACTTCTTCAACCGCCGCCCCTTCGTCCGATTGCTCCACATCAAATTGTTTCCTAAGTATGTTTAGGTTCGCCCTTTATGTTGAGGCATTTCGTGGCTTTACCAATTTCATGTCGTAGTGGATTAATTCATATTGCAGTGAGGAAGACAGATGAGACAACCGTTAACATTTTTCCTACACTTACTGTTCCTATACTTAATATTCACATACTCGTTGTCGATCTATTGATAAAGTGGTATAGCGAGATATCATATGTTCGCATTTCACTATAAATAAATATCATAGTTGAACACCTTTGAGTGTACTTGGTAGCAATAATGATGAAGGTGAATTCAAAATTAAGAAATATAAGAGATAAAACCTGCAATTTCGTGAGAGAGGCGAGCTATCATATGAGTTCATGATACATAGTTTTTATTTAGAAGCAATTATATATGTTACAATTGACCACAGAATATTAAAGTAATGAAAATGTGTACTTACATCTAAAAATTTGAAAAATAAATGTTACTTTATGTCTAAGAATAGTGTGTATATATATATATAGGGGAGGTTCCAATAGGAACACCCCTTAGAGTGAGAAATAAGAACAATCATCATCCTTTAGATCATGTAAATTGATGGACCAGATTCGTTTTCAAATTTTTTTACCCGAAATGCACCATTTACTTAAAAAATTTGCACAAAGGGTATTACAGTCAAATTCTTTCAATATATAAACCTAACCTAGCGTATTACGATTAAAATTCCGCTCATTCACGATTTGTTTTCTGCATTTTTCTCATCCCTTCTCGTCCAGTTTTTTTCCGATCTTCCATTGCTTGGTTTCCAAAAAGATTTCGACAACGAAGATCAATTGAAGATCAGTGGGTAAAAAACAGCGATTTCTAAATAGGGTTTACAAAAGATTTCGACAACGAAGATCAATTGAAGATCAGTGAGTAAAAAGCAGCGATATTTAAACAACATTATTTGTCCCTTTGTACAACAAAAGTTTTTTTATTTTCTGTCGAATTTTATTTTCTATCGATTTTTTAACAGTTATTCGTCCCTTTGTACAACAAAAGTTTTTTATTTTCTGTCGAAATTTATTTTCTGGCGAATTTTTAACAGTTATTCGTCCCTTTGTCACAGTGATTTGTTGATTATTTTAACTTATAAATATATGCATAATTTTACCAAAAAAAAATGCACAATTATGAGGAAAAATATGCACAATTAATGAGAAAAAAATGTACAATTATTGGGGAAAATATGCACACATTTAATGGGAAAAATATGCACAATTACTAAGAAAAATATGCACAATTAGTAGGGAAAATATGCACAATTAATGATAAATAACGAAAAGATGAAATTATTAAAGAAAATCTGGAACGAGACTTAGATCTAGGACGATAATTAGTGAAATTATGCACAATTAACGATTGTTCTCGTAAAATCTGGGGTGAGACCTGATGATATTAAAACATGGAAGAGAATTAATGAAAATGACTTTTACAGCAAAGGAAAGAAGATAAAAAAAATAATAGATTGTGCAAGATTATAAAAATAACCTCAGTGCAAATTTTTTGCCTTAAAGGTGCATTTCGGGATTTTAAGTAATGGCATGATCTGGAGCGTCGAATTACTTGATCAAACGGTTATAAATTGTTCCTATTTCTCACTCTAAGAGGTGTTCTCATATGATCTCCCCTCTATATATATATATATATATATATATATATATATAGATAGGGTATGAATTATGTGAGAAGTCATAGTTATGTAGGAAGGTGAGAAGTATGCATATTCCTTATATGTTTTATGCATATTCTTTACTTTATTTATGCATACATTTTGTTTTTTTTACATTTTTGCCCTTATGCATAAAACATATAAAGAATATGCAAAATGAATATTCCATAGTATATTCAATCTAAACCATCAAAAAATGAAATCAAGACTGCAAATTTCTTCTTATTTCTTATTTTAAGTTGGCTTCTTATATGATTCATTCCCTATATATGTATATTATGAGTTTTGTAATGATTAGGATGGCTTTATACCAGTAGTATTTTTTTAAACTGTGTTTATTAATTTTAATTGTTTGGGTTTGTTTCTTCTTTTTATTTTAAGTTTATAATAATTTTTAGGTTTCTAACATCTTGCCTACCGTCAACTACTCTCTTTAATTAACATTGTCAACTTTCTCTATCAATAGTTTGAACTGCAATTCTTTTTCATAATAAATGTGTAGTTTGAGTTGCAGCTAGCTCTAGCCTCTAGGGCATAAGAAAAAGATTAAACAATTCATTTTTCCTAAAAACCTTATCTTTCCATGATTAACCGGTTATAAAAAGAAAAGAGGTCGTTACTTACAGCTCAACATTATCCTCATATCATGTATAAGTAGTACATAAGAATAAAAATAAATTCTCAATCCTAACACATTTAATTTGAGCCTGTCATGCATATAAGTAAGTTAGTGTGATTTCGAATAGCGACAATTAGTTTTCCCTCTGTCATAGGAAAAAAATAAAATTAATGCCTTTTGTGGAGTAAAAATGAACTCATCTATAAAATCTAATTTAAGTGTCGTTTTATTTTGTTAAGCCCGCTTTTTTAAAACGTCCTCAAATACAAAATATGTATATGATATTTAGGGATTATTGTGTCACCGTTAATGTTTTAATATGATTTTTATATGATGAACGTAATCGCACGCTCATATGTATATTGAGTAATTCTTACTCTTAAAAAACATTTAAATCAATGATAAATTTTGTAATAAATTGACCGTATGTTATAACTTAAGCTCGACTTATAAATTAAGATATTTTCCAAATTTAAACTCCAAAATTATACCCCCTCCGTCCTACTATTACTATCCACTTTATTTTCGGCACGGAGATTAAGAAATTTTGTTTAAGTGTGTATTTTATGAGTTTTATTGTATTAAAAAATAAAACAATTTTCAAGGAGTGGTTGGTGGAAGAAATGAGAATTTATTCAAATTTTTGCAGGGTATAGATGAGGCAATCGATTTTCTTTTTCTGTTTTTTTTTTAAATTTTATTTTAAGAAATAATATTAAGTTTGCAAAAAGTTAAAAATCATAAATTTCCGAGTACGGAATGGAATGAAAATCGTGTAAGAGATAGATTTTTGGAGAAAGAGTATGATTATGTGGGGATGATTATTAAGTAAGAGGGATTCATATTATTTTTTGTTTAAGAATAGTTTTTGCTATTTTAGGAAAAATAATAATAATAATGGGACAATCCAATTAAGAAAGTAGGATAATAATAGCGGAACGGATGGAGTAATAACTAAAGTGATCCCACAAGAGTGAGGTAATGTTGATTCAAAGATATTAAAAATAAACATAAGAAAAATACAAAGAGTTGAAGATCCCAAAAAATGGCACAGAAATCTTGAGTTATAATTTCACAATTTATTGTTCCATTAAGCAGCAGATTGATTCTCTTTCAAATTGTGTGACAGCTTTGGCTCTTCAATCCATGCAAAAGCTCCTGAGCCCACACGTTGTATACAAATTCTTAATTCTTATAAAATGAATTATTAGCGGACTGAGTACTTTAATTCTGGATGTAGATGTTCCCAATATATAGTATATTTATATCCTTCGGAATATATAGTATGTTTATATCCTTCGATCATCCAAAGGACATCGTTAGGTATATATATATATATATATATATATATATATATATATATAAGTCTGGCATAAATAATTAGTTTAGTGTAATTTTTAGATTATTATATAAGAGCGAAGTTTGTTCAATACACATTTAAATAGCAGTTTTGTCTCATAAAAAGATGGTCGATAACTAATTAATGCATATAATTCTATATTTTATAAGCCTAAATGCAAGTATCTTTTGAGAAATTTCATGTTATTGCTGGCATAGAGTTATTAGGAAAAAAAAAAGTAACAAAGATATCACCAATAAAAAACTTCCCAAGCTTAAAAGAAAGACAAGTCGCTACGTATGTAAAAACATTTTATGATTTTCTTTTACCACAAAGTAGAATAACGTGTTCCCTTATTCGCCCTTGGTGTGAAAATTAATTCTAGCAGAAGAAACCCTACCAAAACCCAAATGTCCAATCTCCGCCAGCTTCATCCACACCTCCTCCGCCTCTTCTACTGCGGCTGCCGACCCCACAATCTCCAGGATTCCGCTGTCTGAAATTCCACCTATGTCCCTTCCGCCACATTTCGTTTCGTCCAGCATCCTCCGCCGCCTGATCTCCTTCCGCCGCAGCACCCACTTACGCGCCACCGCCCATGGCAGCTTGAAAACAGTCAGAACAAAAAAGTTGACCACCGCGCACGGGCAGCAGCAGAGCGCCACACAGTCGGCGATCGCCCCGGCCATGCACGACTGGCACGACTTACCTGTGCATACCGGAGCTCCGCCGTCTTCCTCCACTGCATTACCACGGAGGTGGAGGCCGCCGCTTCTCAACTGTGGGGAAGAATTCCGATCATCCATTTCAACTTCTTACTTCTACAAAGACGACCAAATTCCATAAACGAGCTCAAATATCTTCGCTGAGCACGGCGGAGCAACGGTGGCCAGCGTCTCTAATCACATCCAAAATCCTCCATCTTGTGGAGATATATGAAGATGAGGTGAGTATACAATATTGTACAAGGCAATTGATTTAACGTGCCAAATATGGTGTTTGTTTCCCCATGCAATTAAATTTTTTCCATTTTAAAATACCCTACTTGTACATTACTTCTTATGAATGAATACGTAACGCTATTAATTAATACACACCTGGCCTCTATTAAATGAATATATAAAGCATGAATGCTTGGTGCCAACGAAATACGTGTCATACAACATCACTAATACAAGGAAAATCAAAATTCCGGAAAGGGTCTTCGTGTATACATCAAGTATATATTAATAGTTATCGACGATTATATTTCATCACAAGTAACGTTTAGGCAACATTTTGGGTATAAAAACAAATCTCATACATGTTACAATTACGTACTTTATGTTGAATATGATGATTTTTACAATTCGAAGAAAATGTCACATTTATAAAATGATCATTTCATATGTTCCATGATGACTTATGCTCAAATGTGTATAATTAGAATGAAAACTTCCAAGAATAATAATAATAATATGATCGTTATTGAGAATATGATTCTTCAATTCCAGTATATGCGTAGCTAAAAGGTTTAAATTAATGAATTGCGCTGCACACAACTCATAAATATATTATGTAGTACTGTCTCCGTCTCATAAAAAGTGTCTTGTTTTTCTTTTCGAGTTGTCTCATAGAAAGTGTCTTGTTTCTTAAAAAGACAAACAATATGCGGATCAAAATTAACAAGCCAAAAAGTCATATAATATACACCACACAATCTCATTTTCTTAATTTGCATGCCCCATATAAAGGAGACATTTTTTATGGGACGGAGCGAGTGCTATAATTAATTAAAGATATCAGTCACTTTATATATATATATATATATATATATATATATATATATATATATATATATATATATATATATATATTGAAAGAATGTCAATCATAAAAAGTACCACCCATAAATAAAGATGATATCGAATTTCCGAATTATACAAATCAACTTAATTTATTTCTCCGTACTTACTTACATTATATTTGACTTTATAAATATACATTATGGATATAAATAATAATATGATCATACTAAGCCAATTCATATTATGCACATTAGTAATACGTAAAACATGATAGATGTACTCTGCTACATGCAGCGGGATATGTTAGTGCAACTGTGTAACAGTGTAAGATCGATTTGTTTACTCGCTACAATTTTTTTTCCAGTTTTGATTATCTTTTATTTTGATTTTTAGCTATTACTTTTTATAATCATTAACTTATTAATAAGAAATAAAAATTAATTTCTAGAAATACAATAGAAATTTTTTGTTGGTAAAAAATTAAAAACTATAATACACTTTTATAAATAATATATTCGTTTAAAAACATGAATGCATTACATCAAATTTAAATTGTGTTATATTTAGCTAAAAATTAAACAATATAAAATTGTGTGAAAAAATTACATTTGTAAATATGTAGGAAATGAATAACGTGAGAACTTATGAACTTAAGAACTAAGAACCAATTACACACTTCATCTTACTTATTCAATGATTTGGATCGAAAGTTCTCTTATACATAAAAGTATTAGGTTCCTAGTTCTTAGATTCCAATGTGGACTGAATTTTATAGTTGATTGGTCTAGTTAAATATAATTATTGAACTGTTGAGGAAACTATTAAAGAAGATGCCCTACAATAAACTATTACTAGCATCCTCGAAATCCCAACATTTAATTTCTCTAAATTAATTAAAGGATATTTTAATTAAAAATTTGAATATGTTAGTAAACAGTGAAACAGATTCCAAAAGTAACATGGTTCAGGGGTGATTCGCATACGTAGGGTTCTTAAAGTTTGTCAAATTGATGAAAGAGAAAATTGAAGAGGAATGTGATGGACAAGATCAAAGATAAAGATGCAGCAGGTGGAACCAAACTTGTGAAAATCTCTCAATACAAAGCCGAAAGCTTTTTAAACTGTTTCTTATTTTGTCGTTGGCAAAATAAATAGCCTATGGATAGGATATTGCCTTTTGTATAAATGTCATTTGTTTTTTTTTTTGGATGATGAGGTAACCCGCAGTTCCTATCGAAGTGCGCACTTAGTGTACTCCGTTCATGTGCTTCTAATCTCGCAAACAACACAAGAGAGTTCAACCACCCTAAGTGACATGCTCACACATAACGGCAAACTTGCAAACAACACAGGAGGGTTCAACCACCTTAGACTAACCATAGGTGACATGCTCACACATAACGGTTTTGGTGAATTTTGAACTCATGACCTTCCGACCACAGGCTACCCACCTTAACCGCTATGCCATCCCAAGGAGAAAGTTGTTTGTTTTTTTTTATTATTCTATAAAGAATAAGATTATTTTAATAATTTAATCAAAATAAGTTAAACTATGTTCAGTATATTTTACAATCGAAACGTTATAAAATAAAACAACTTCCAAATGGGGTGTTACCTTCTTCATGCTCGTTGGCCACTTCTTAAGGTGGTGTTTGGAATAACTTTCAACTGCAGTTTATAACTTTCAGCTGCAGGTGGAGTATTTTGAACACCCATCTTTCCGCAGAAATTCCCTATCAAATATAGTCAACATAGAAAAGTTGTTTAAGCTGCTATGTACGTGTACAAGAGTATAATTAAATCAGGTGTAGGATATTTAAACTATGCGTTTCTTACTTATAATATGATATGAATTTAAGCTTTTCGATATTCTTAGTTTTTTAAGAAGCTGGCTGATTAAACTTACAATTTCCCAAAACATGCATATTGATTTACATCCATATCCATACATGATAGAGAAAATATTAGCATAGGTAAAGAATATCAAAATTGGAAAAAGCAAAATGATCTTATATTTTCTATTTGCTTGGCTAAATGATTTTACGTTTTTTCCTAGGTCCGAAAACGTCGGAATGAACTTATAGAACATCCCCGCCCAAAAAATTGGATAATCCTTTTGGAAAAAATAAATTATAACACGAAATCTCTGTTGAGAAAAATAGATTTAGATCCCGGTTAAACCTTTCAACACAAGGATCATGTAATGGCAGGAACTTGATAATCTTACCGCTCTGCGCGATAGTAAAGATTCCCTTCTTTTAGCAGCGTAGTGCCCGTCTTTGTTTCGGCATCGCTTTGTACCTACTTTCTTCCTTCCCATCTGTTCGTCTTCTCTTTTGTGTGCCCTAGCTTTGGAAGGGACAAGAAATTAAACACGGTGGATTCCTCTTTTTATTTTATTTGTGTTTCTTTTATTTTTTGTTGTTGAACTTTTCGAATAATTCATTATGTGAATTAAAATCAATTAAATCCGTTTGGTTATTAGTTATTAATAGGCCAGGACATGAAAAATAATAACTGAAAGAAAAAAATCAATTAGTTATTTGTCAAAATTTTATTTATTCAATGACTAGAGTTAAACGCGGATATATAGCCCGAAAACGTAGAACAAAAATTCGTTTATTGAAGTATTTTGATTTTGAGAAAGGAACTGGGCTGAAGAACGAATACTTTCTCGCCAGGAGAGAAAAAGCGCAAGAATCCTGTTTTTTCTATAACTAACTGATACTTTAAAATTTGGGCAGTTAGAATTAAAGCAATTAATTTTAGGCCCGTTTGTTAAAATACAGAAATTGGACCCGTTCGAACAAATCATAATTTTCGGCTCATTATGTTCAAAAATAAAATACTTTGGGCCTTATTTATATTTGGTTGGTAATGCATTGTTTTCAATGGAGGGATGCTTTGAAAAATACATAGAAGTTGGATCCATCATAACTTTAATATTAATGCATTTTTCAGCATCAAACTATATATACTAATGCATCATAATTTTTTTTTGTTCTCGTGATGCATTGCGATATTACGTATAATGCATATTATTTATTAGTTGATCATTTTTTTTTCCGAATCTGGAAAATTAAAGTATATACATGGTGACTAGTGTATATGCATAAAGCAGTACGTCGTAACTCTAATATTAATGCATTTTATATATCAAACCCTATATATTTATGTATCAACATTTTAAGATTATGCATTTCCGCAAAAGAAATAACACATCCATAAATTAATATTAATTCATTTATACAAAAGAAAGTGATATAATGTTAATAGGTTATGTTAAACGACACTACATACCATGCTTTAGAAATTTAATAATAATGCATTTACATAAAAAGGATTATGCATTAAAAAATGTAAACAAAATTTATTCATGAAACAGAAGGTGACATGCATAAACGAAATTAATATTGATGCATTTTTAAATTCCGAAACTGAATTCGTTGTGCATGCTTAATAAATGCAGATGCTGTTGGATTAACTTGCAGTTAGTAATTATTTGGTGTATTAATCGTCACTGTGATTAACGTGTCAGAGGAAAACCAAACGGCTTTTTTTAGCCTAATCAATACTGTTAATTTATTGCCGTCAATTCTGCCGAACATTTCCATCGAGCAAATCAACCGCGCGCTGTATTACAGGTGATACTTTCATACGAAAAGTTTCAAGCTACCGCCATTTTAACACGAAACGTCTGTAAAACTCAACCGGTGCTTTCGAGTGGAAAACCCGTCCCTTGCAGATTAATGATATCATGATCCTGCCTTTTCACAACAATTATCTATATTGATATAATATTGAATAATTATATTGATAAGATATTCTTCCTTTTCAAGAACCGGACATCTTCGTGTAAATCTCAATTCTCAAGAGAGAAACACTCCAAAATCAACAGAGATGGCAAACGAATGGTTTGAAGAAGCATGTGAGATATAAATCAGTATAGCCAACAGGGTATCGAACACAGGGAACGATGATTAGTCATTATTTTTTCTATTTATCTTTGGGTTTTGGTTAGCAACCACGCAACTTTTGAGAATTAACTAAATTATGAATTGATTAAAATTGAAAAAAACAAATACGGATTAACTGCGCAATTAAGAGACGGGTTCAGCAAGATATTCCACACACACATAATTCGATCCCCAACACATAATATTAACTAATATTTCGAATCAACTAGTTATAGACCGTCGTAATTAAACTGTTGGTCCAGAGACGAGTCTTCAAATGTGGGGGGTGGGGTGGGGTGGGGTGGGGGGTTGAATACACTTGAGTCCAAGTTTTAACTCAAACGCGAAAGTCAATCTTGAACTGAGTATGCTTACTGAACAAGTCAGCTTGCAAAAGAAACTTTCTGATCGCGTGGGCAGAGTGATTCATAGATCGAACACCGTCTCTGCGACTTATGTCGCCCTACGATAAACTCGATAGATGAATAGTATGCGGAATGTGTAGGTCCGATTTTTCTTAATTGAAAAACATTTTTATTGAAAATCGTTTAAGTTATGCTTATGCGTGTATTCAGCTATACTGAAACCTGACTTAATGAATTTTTACAAATTAGTTTTAATGCAGAAAGATCAGTAGACCAATAAACAATAAATGCACAAGCAGTTTTTTAAGTTGTTTGGATGCTCAGGATCCTACGTCCACTATCTTGATCAAAGTAAGAGGTCTTGTATTTATTATACTAAGCAAGTCTCAGTCGACCTGTTCACTGGATAGATACTCTAGTATTGGTCTAGAGACAAGCCTCAGGTATAGAGGGAGCAAATTCTTACTCAGAACGCGAAAGTCAGTAGAACTGAATATTGCAACTAAACAAGTCAGTTGCCAGTTAAGCTTTCTAGATCGCGTGGGCAGAGAGTTCCTCTATAGAGTACAGTCTACTGACTTATGTTAGTGAATAGTAGTTCAGTATCATAAATTGTGTGTGGAAGTGTAGGCCCAAAATATGTTCGTCTCAGTTGAAAACTCGTTTTATCCTGTTTGATTTAAAGTCAGTCTTATGCAATGTGAATAGTTATCAATGAAACAGTAAATCAACAGAAGCAATTTTTAAAGTGGTTCAGATACACTGAATCCTACGTCCATTGTCCTGAACAAAACAGGAGTTCTTGATTAGCTTATACTGAGCAAGTCTCAGTCGATCTGTTCACTAGACAGATACGTTCTTGTTTGCTTATACTGAGCAAGTCTCAGTCAATCTGTACGCTGGACAGATATCTACTTATAGTCGTAGTGACTTTACAATCTCAACCGTGATGGTTTGAGTTTCTCCAAATATGAAGGAGTTCTTACAATAGGAATAGTTCACAAAGATGAACTCCTTCGAGGTTTCTAAGCTAATGATATTACAATAAGCACGCTTAGGTTAGAGAAGGGGAACTAAAGGATCTCTAGAGAGAAGAACTAAGATGATCTTTCAAATAAGCAAGTTCTTCACTGTGTTTGGCTTTGAGTTCGCTAGAGTATGTTCGCTTGAATGCTCGGTTCCCTGTGTTGTCTTTCTGCATGAAGACTGTTCTCTATTTATAGTATCCGTTGGAGGTAGTCTAGACACGTGTCAAATAAGATAAGGAAAACGACCATATCGATTTTGAATATCGCTGTAGAGATTTTCTCTTTTTCAGTCTAGCAGCAGCTTTATGGCAGAGCAGGTAGAGTGATGTCAGCTCCTCATTGGTCGAGGTTATGAGAGTAGGTGAGGTTTGTTCAAACTCCAAGTGTACGATGAGTTGACTTCCTCTGAATCTTCGGACCTTTAACTGAATTGTCTCCCTTCTTCCATTCTCATGCTTCTGAGATTCTTGGTTCGAATTCCTTTGCAGATTCACTTGGTTATAGCTTACCCAACTAACTTCTTCGATACTGAGTTCCTTCGGCTGAGTAACAGATCTTCTACTGAATGCACCAACTACTGAACTCTAGCCTACTGAGTTCATAGCATGCTGAACTCAACTGTTTCAAACACAGTTTCTAAGCTTATGATCTAACAATAATAACTTAGACTAGAGATTGGGAAGAATGTATCTTTAGAGAGAAAACAAAAACAGATGTTCAGAGATGCAAGTTCTTCACTGAATAGGCTTGAGTTTGCTAGAGGTTGTATACTTGAATGCTTGGTGTTCCCAGTGTCTTCATCGTATGAAGCTCGGTCTCTATTTATAGTTTTGACTCATGAAAAGATCCATTGGAGGGGACCTAGACACGTGTCAAAGACGACAAGTAAACGGATCATCTTCAATTTTAACGTTACTGTAGAGATTCTCTCTTTTTCAGTCTTGAGGGTAGCTTTTTGCCAATGCAAGTACATTGCTGACAGCTCCTCATTGGTCGAGGTTGAATGTTACGTGAGGCTTGTTCAAACTCCAATGCAGATGCTGAGTTGACTTCCTATAATTCCTCAGACTGAGTTATCTTCTACTGACATTCTTCTGAAAGGTTAAGCTTCATGTCGATTCTTGTCCACATATTTAGTAGGTTCTGAAGCAACCATACTGAGTCCTATATGCTGAGTTCCTTCGGCTGACAAATCTCTGCTATCGAGTCTATCAGCTACTGAACTCTCGCTAGCCTACTGAGTTCTTAACATGCTGAACTCAACTAAGATATTACATTATCTGGTTCATCATTTAGCTAGGGTTTTAGGATCTTCAAATCTTATCTATTACTGAATCTCATCCCAATATAAACTGACACGACCCCCATTTCCAGTTATTTAATTGGCAACCGCCATATTTGGTATCGAAACAGATACTTCCCTAATTTAGTTACAACATACGTTGTTGGGCAATCAATAGATTTAATAACTACACAACTTTGTGTACTATGTGAACCTAGTTTAGGAGCCTACTCGAATGTTGGGTATTTAATAGTCTCCTACCGATTTAATTCAGTTATTATACGAATAATCTTACTACTTTCCTAGCCTTATTCGACGAGAAACGATGCAAGTACTAGGTTAGCTACAGAGTACGCAACCTAGGGTGGTCAATCCTAAATTACTAGTCAGATAAAATAAATCAGAATTAACCCAAAACCCCTTAGATTAATTTTAAGCCCTAAAGTCTCACGTACTACTCATGTGTGTGTTTTACATCCCGCCATACCATTGAAAATTTAGCAACTCATAAAAGTGTCCTGACTGTGCAAGCAAGAGACTACGTAAAACAAAATAGTAAACATATTTAAACCTAAATCTCACATGCACGAAATTGAAATACGAAAACAATAAATAGCAGATAACGAAACTGAAAATACTAAAACTTAAATTAAACAAGAGTACCGAACAAGACACCAAGAATCAAAGATTAAAGCAACAGAACGAAATGAGAATTAAATATGTCTAAAATCTAAGAACTAAACGAAAATGTAAAAGGTGTTTGTTTTCTTCCTCTCAACTCTCGAACTAAGAACGATGATTATGAAAGTGATTATGGCATAGAAAATGTGTAAAGTTCGTGCTCCTCTTCCCTTTATATAAGGCTCTCGTTTTCCTTCTAGAAGTAGGGTAAATCTTATGCAGAATATATAAATGGAAAATCCTGTAAATCATCCGTTTATAATGTTGAATTGTCCGCATCAAATGACCAATGGTTGCAGGCTTGGCCGTGTTTGAACTTTCGATAGTTTCACGCATGTACTATCGGATTTCCGTGTTGTGGTTGCAACCACGGTTGATATTGAGCCAGATAGTAATCGCTTCATGTTTTATGTGTACAACAGTGATACTAGAGTTTGACATCTTTCAAGTGGATCATGCAAATCTAGAAGAAATGGGATGGTTGGCCCAGCTGTGTAAATTGAAGTAGTGTTATTTTGGTTAACAATTAGAAGACATGTTGTTTGGTTCAATCCCTTGGCGAAAACAGGAAGCTTTGTATGTGCTCCTTTGCCCGTATCCGAATTTACTCAATATCCTACTCGAATGTAATGCTTGCTTATGAAATTGTTTCGGAGCACGTATTGAGTGTTTGGTATTTACTAAACAGATTAACACATATTTGGGATACATGGTTTTCTGTCGAAGATCTTGCCAAACTAAATTATCAAGTATTTCACGGTGTTCCTGAGAGGCTTCAGAGTAATTATGATCCTCCGTACAAGGAACCGATTGGCTATATAGATAATTGTCTTTTGCTCCATGTTAGGGAAAATTACTATTCTTTTCATCTTTTAAGTCATGACCTTTCCGTTTGGTAGTGCTACCTCATTGCGCTTGTTGTGGAGGAGGGAGTTTTATTCAATTGTGATTCCATATGTCTCGAGCCTCTTGCAACTTCCAGAATAGTTGAAGTATGTAGATATTTTGATTATATAAAAAATTGAACAAAACAAAAAGGAAACGAGCTTGACAAAATAATATTCAAAATCTAATTTCCCAATAAAAGATTCGCAAGACGAATGTCCTCTTTCCACCATAAGGATTGAATGAATGAATGATAGATCATTTGAAATAACAAATTTAGGATATTTATAGCCTTCTCTACTACATGCAACATATCTTCAAATTATACTACAATTTGACAAAATTTATAGATCCCTTACGAAACAGCACACACCTCCATAATTTCTGGAAAAGGATTCGACATGAAACGCTACAAACTTCAGCACAAATTCATAATTGAATATGCATAAACAGATTGTATCAAACAGAATTGAACAAAACAAAAAGAGAGTCTCACAAAATTGAATTCATAATCTAATTGCCCAAAAAACGCTTCACAAGAATGTGTCCGCCATTACATCATGAGAATTGAAGGAATGAACGTAAGATCGTTTGAAATAAGAAATTTCCCTACCCAGCCATAAATTTAGACAAAAAAACATACCGAAATTGAAATTTGATTCGCGAACCAGCAATTCACCAAAAATGAAATTGTCAAAACTAAATTATCAAGTATTTCACGGTGTTCCTGAGAGGCTTCAGAGTAATTATGATCCTCCGTACAAGGAACCGATTGACTATGTAGATAATTGTCTTTTGCTCCATGTTAGGGAAGATTACTATTCTTTTCATCTTTTAAGTCATGACCTATTCCGTTTGGGTAGTGCTACCTCATTGCGCTTGTTGTGGAGGAGGGAGTTTGATTCGATTGTGATTCCATATGTCTCGAGCCTCTTGCAACTTCCAGAATAGTTGAAGTATGTAGATAGAAAATTGTTAGAAAATTGAACAAAAAAAGAAACGAGCTTGACAAAATAAAATTCAAAATCTAATTTCCCAATCTACGATTCACAAGACGAATGTCCTCATTCCACCATAAGGATTGAATGAATGAATGATAGATCATTTGAAATAACAAATTTAGGATATTTATAGCCTTCTCTACTACATGCAACATATCTTCAAATTATACTGCAATTTGACAAAATTTATAGATCCCTTATGAAACATCACACACCTCCATAATATCCGGAAAAGGATTCGACATGAAACGCTACGAGACTTCAAAGACAAATTCATAATTGAATATGTATAAACAGATTGTATCAAACGGAATTGAACAAAACAAAAAAAAGCGTTTCACAAAATTGAATTCAAAATCTAATTGCCCAAAAAACGCTTCACAAGGCGTGTCCGCCATTACATCATGAGAATTGAAGGAATGAACGTAAGATCGTTTGAAATAAGAAATTTCCCTACCCAACCATAAATCTAGACAAAAAAATATACCGAAATTGAAATCGATTTGCGAACCAAAGCAATTCACCAAAAATGAAATTCAAAATTGAAATAAACAAGAAAACCTAATTCGTGAGCGTGAAGATCAAATTAAATTAACCCACTTCGATTATAGAAATTAATGAAGAGGAATGTATGTGCCGGAAGACGCTTGAAAGGTCAGACAATGGTATCGGAGACACCGAAGAAATGAACGGAGAAGAGAGAAAATGAAAATCTCATCTCTGCCCAATAAGTCGCTGAAGAACGGAAAGAGAAAGAAAATAGAAATGGTTAGCTAAGAGGAAGAAGTGAGAAACAACATTACGTTTTGTAAACATAAAAGGTCAAATTACAAACTGCCCTTAATGAGGCTTTTTAACTCCTTTTTTTCCATTAAAATAAAATCTAATGTATGTATTTTTAATGATCATGGATTGCATAAATGGAAGGTCGAGATTATTTCTCATATCTCTTTTGAGACTAAAGATCTCAAATGTTCAATTATATATATATATATATATATATATATATATATATATATATATATATATATATATATATAGAGTATGGTTCTAGGAAGATCCTCTTTCAAAAGAGATACGAGAACCGATCCTAACCGTAGATGCATCCCAATCTAATGGCCAAGATTACACTAATTATTCTTAAAAAAAATTGTAGAAAGGGCCTTTTGGGAAAAGCCAATTGTTTCATTTGAAAGGGATCAGGATTGGGAGGGCAAACGAAAATCATTTTCGCTCTCCTCATTGTTATCGGTCTGCGTCTTTCTTGCTCGCGATTTCTACCCTAACCATCGCCAGTTTTCATTTTGGGGTTATATATGCATGAAAATGAATGCATTGTGATGTGACGGACTGCGTTTCATTTTGGAGTTCGAAGTAATACGCATGAATCTGTTGAGTCGTATGTATGAAAATGAATGGATTGTGAAGCATATGACGGATCGCATTTCATATTGTATTCAAAGTAATATGCATGAATTTGTAGAATGGTATGCATGGATGAGATATTATATATGCATTAGAATGAGTGCATTGTGAAGCATGTGATGAATTACGTTTCATATTACTTCGAAGTAATAAGCATGAATTTGTATAATGGGTATGCATGGATGAGAGGTTATATATGCATGAAAATGAGTGCATTGTGAAGCATGTGATGATGCGTTTCATATTGAAGTTCGAAGTAATATGCATAAATCTGTTCGATGGTATGCATGAAAATGTGAGTAAGTATGCATGAAAAAGAGTGGCGATTTGCATGAATATGTAAATTGTCATGATTGAATCTCAATTTTATTTTTCTTTTTGTAGGAGACATTCAAAGGTGATAGAAAACCTTGGAGACTTCCATCCATTCGTATTCTATCATGCATGAAACGTTATAAAAATCTGCATAAATTCACCTAGAATATAATATACATAAACAGATAATCAGAAAATAGGAAAACACAAAAATCGAATAAAACAAACAAAAAGAGCAAAATTGCCCAAGAACAATGAACGCTCATCCAAAATCTATCTTTATGCTTACACATCAGATTCATTCTAAGAAAAGAAACAATCGGGGTCAAAAGAAACATTTGATTGTAACGACTCTGTCATTCCGATTCGGACATGCATGAAAAGTTCACAAGATGAGCATAAACACATAACTTCATGAGCATAAAGGTGTAAAAGTCAAACATGACAAATAAAATGGGTGGAAAGAGAAAATATGAAGTTGAATTAAAAGAAGAGAAGTTTACAAAAATACCCTTAATGAGCTATATTTTCTCCTTTTTTGATTTATTTTTAAATGCTACCTAATGAAAAATGATGGCCATAGATCAACGAAATGGGCGAACGAGATCGGTTCTCGTATCTCTTTTGAAATTAGGATCTCATTTGATCCATTTCCTATATATATATATATATATATATATATATATATATATATATATATAGGATATGACAATTTGTTCTCTGAATCGATCTTCTATCAATTATTTATGCTTAATTTCTGGATTTTATGGATTTAGGGTTGTTGACGAATTTCTAGGTTTCATGTATTTTGGATTCTGTTCAATTTTTCCTCATACAAGGAACAACTATTTTCGCTGTTATGTTTGACTATTGCATGTTTATGCATATTATTTGATGTGTTTATGTTGATCCTTTCAACTTTTCATGCAAGTCAGAACAGAAATGGCAAAGTCGTTATAATCAAATGTTTCTCTTGACCCCGATGAGTCTATTTTCATCCTTAAGTTTGAGAATTTTTATGGCTCTCGATGTAGACGTGCTGCCACCAGATCAAGTGAAAACCAAAGGCTCGGGGAGTATATACAGTCTAGGTAGGAGGCAACATTGCGAGCTGAGTTGAAACCTAAGAGGATGTGTTGGAAATGAAAGCAGATGGGACATCACGATTTAAGAAACTGTGATAAAGTCATGTCTGTTGAAGATTCATCTTAGTCTATATGCATAATATAGTTTAGCTCCATGCATGAAACCTTATCTTTGTATGCATAACTTTTCCAACACATGAAGTCTATATATTTTGTACTTTCTTATTCGTGCATATGATGGTTCAGATTTATGCTTATACTATTTCATGTTTATGCATAATGATTTTAGTTTAATAACTACGCATATCGATTTTTTATGTTGTCGTCATTTTGTATTCATGCAGAACTTTATTTAGCTCCTTCCATGAAACATTATCATTGCAATTTTGTATTCATGCATACAATGGTCAATATTTATGCATAAGGTATGGTATGTTGATGCATACTTTTTTTAGATTACATAATTCTGCGTATCCCTTTTTTTACATTGCTGTCAGTTTGTACTCAACACATAACGTGAAATTTGAAAATGCATAAATTACAAGTTACATATGCGTAACGTTGATAACAAAACACAAGTTCACTAACAAAAGTTCTATGTGTCTAGCACGAAAAAGATAATTACTAACAAAAGTTATAATTGTCTAGCCATAAAACACACAAGTACTAACAAAAGTCCTAATTTGTCTAGCAATATTTTTGAAACTTCTTAAGTATTGAGCTTCTTCTAATCGAAATGACCCAAGGCTTCTTGTTTTATTGTCTCCTTCATTTTGTTTTCATCCAAGTTCACTATGCTCAAACAATAACACAACCTCAAATCTTTATCTACTTGTGGCCTTTCCTTAAAAATCCAATGTTCCGAGTTGTTTTCGTCACCATTGAATATTTCCATGTGCCTCATCAAATGCACACCGCAATAAATATTTCGTTTCAATATTTATAATCATTATTGTTTCATGCTTATTTCGCACATTGATGCGTACACTTAATAGTTTTCATGCATAAAGAATGGATGCAACAATCATGACAATCTACACTTTCAGGCAAATCGCTACTCAATTTCATGCATACTTTATGCATATATAACATCTAGTTCATGCATACCACTCACAATTTTATGCATACCATCCAACAAATTCATGCATATTACTTCGAATACAATATGAAACTCAGTCCGTCACATGCTTCACAATACACTCATTTTCATGCATATATAACATCTAGTTCATGCATACCATTCTACAAATTCATGCATATTACTTCGAACACAATATGAAACGTGGTTACGCCAAATGCTTCACAATGCATTCATTTTCATGCATATATAACATCTAATTTATAAATACGATTGAACACATTCATGCATATTACTTCCAACCCCAAAATGAAATGAGTCCTTCACACACTTCACAATGCATTCATTTTCATGCATATATAACATCTAATTCATGTATACCATTTTACGAATTCATGCATATTACTACTACGTATGCATATTTTCCAAAAAGGGCAAGAATCACAAAATGGCATTCAAAACAGGGCAATAATCGCGGAACTCGATGTATATCTCTGCAAACAAACTGAAAAATACATCAACATTAACAAGATCTAAAAACAAATCATAGATCTAGGGTTAAAAACCATAGATCTATGTTTAAAAATCACAGATCTAGGATTCACACTCATAGATCTAGGATTAAAAATCCAACGATTTTTGCACAATCAAACACTAGATTCACACTATTTCATGATTTCGAACCATAAAACATCGATTTACACAATGGGTATTGAAAAATTAGAGATTTAAGGCATCAATTTCGCACAAATATGTTTGGAGTTCATGGATAACTCAATATCGACGAATTAAAATTACCTCTAGTTGGATGGAAACGTTGGAAACCAGGAACAAATCATGCTGAATCCAAAAGAACTAGTTTTTTGAAAAAGAAATCGAGCGGATTTTCGTAGGTTTTCGATTTTGGAAGAGGTATGAGAGTGAGAGAGAATGGAGGTGTGGAGGAATATAAGAAGAGAGACAAGAGAGAATCGAGCGGCCTCACTGAATGGCGGCGCGCCTATGCGACCTACGTCATTGAGATGTTGCAAAGACGCAGCATGGTGAGCAAGTCAAACTTGAAGTCCAACTTATGTGATTGCTTTGCTTATTCATGCACTGTTTTTGTTGAAGTTTTGTTTGATTAACTATTGAGTTTGGAATAAACTGGATTGGTGAAGAACAAACGACACTTGTTCAAAAAAAATGATAGTCCTCCTCAGTGATCGTAGCCGACATTCAAAATGAAAAATGTCACTTTTCTTCGAAACAATTGACAGTTTTTTAAAAAACAAATGATTTTTTTTCAAATAAATGATACTCAACAAATGACACTTTTGTTCAAGACAAATGATACTTTTTCTTAAACAAATGACACTTTAAAAAAATAATTGATACTTGATAAATGATACTTTTGTTTTAAACAAATGACCCTTCTGTCAATAATGGTAGAAGACGTTGAAATCGAAAATGACACTTTTGTGTTTGAAATATATGATACTCAAATAATGACACTTTGCTCACAACAAATGTCCGTTCTTCATAAAATTTAAAAAATAAAAATAAAAAATAAAAAATAAAAACAAGATTAAAAAAACAATAAAAAATAAACAAATGTCCCAAATCGGGTTGCGGCCCAATTGCAGACCGCCGCACATACGTTTTTGTGTATTTTGTTTGACCAAATTTCTATTTATGATTACATAGTTTAATTTATGATTGATAATTAGTTATTATCTAAAAGAATCTTATATTACAATTCACAACACTTGTATGCTTGTCCTTTTGCATTATGTAAAGAACGCTAGTTGTCTCTTATATGCCTGCCAGCTTCATTTTGTTTACTGCTTGTCTCTAGTCTGGCTACGAAACTAACTGTGTTGTCTCGGACCTTCACTCTCAATCCAGATATCACCTCCCATAAGATTCACAAATCTGAATTCCTCACTCGTATAAAAAATCCAATAGATAAATATGAACATTGCTTGCATATGCTGCCGTGAAAAGAAATTTACATCACTTGATTTTTCTCTAATTCTTAACAACACCGTGAAGCAAAAATGAACAGAATACTACTTGCAAGTAAAAACATAAAATATCCATTATAAAATATAGTAATTTTTTTTAACAAATTAAATAATTTAAGCATGCTGGTCTCCCTGTAAGTTCGGAGCTGAGCCTTATTTTTTCTTTTTTGATGATGAGGAATTTGCAGTCGTTATTTTTGGTTTTTTTTTATGACGAGGAATCTGCAGTCGCTACCTTTGGTGTGCACAGGGTAAACCTCGTTCATGTGCAATAGCTTGCAGACCACACTGAATAATTAAACCACCCTTAATGTGATAGGATGACAGACACACAATAACATTTCCAATGATATTTTAATCTCTGACCTGTGAATTCCGGACCACACACCTTTACCGCTACGTCATCCCATGTGAACAAATTCATATTCTAACATCACATCCGGAAGAAGTATACGGATGACGCCATCCGACCCGAAATAGCCAATTTGGCCCGGTGGGCGGGCCTGGGCAGCTCGACCCTCTATTTGAGGTCTTTCACCTTCTTTTACTTTATGAATTTTAATTATTATTAAATGTTTTTATTTTTATTTTTGAGGGATGATAAACTAAATTTTTTACTATTTTTTAATAATAATAATAGTTAAAAATATACTTATTTAAAAGACAGACGCGATCGGTTTTTTCAATGAACAGAATACAAAACGTTTAAGCATTGCTAGTCGATACTCGGTACATATCGGATTTAGTTAAAAAAGTTAAAAAAAAGAAAAAACATATAAATACTTTTGTGATTTTGCAATTTACAAATCTCAAAGAAAGTGACTGTTTTTTATACTTGAACTATGAAAAATAGTTATTTTAGAAATTACCTCTGTGTATTTCTTGAATTAATTACATTATTTTGTAAGGAGTACTAACTTGTAGCATGCCAGCATATTCCTTTTAGAAGGTGGAGAGTGACGAGTGTCGACGAGAAAAACATCAGGTGACCACGTGTCAGCAACACAAGAAGGTTAAAATCGCATCACACCGATAAACCCTTGAATAGAATCATTTTCGGCGTACAGAGCAGGATTGATCTGAGGTTAAGAAAAGTCGCATCAGCAAACAAATTTGTATGAATCTGTAGCAATATTCATCGTAATTATGTCTGTTTCCCTCCAATTACATGTGGTTGATCGGATGAGATATTTCTGCGATTGAGGAAAACCGATTGCCATTGTTGTCCGTTTAATTTTTGTTTACTTGTTGTCTGGAAACGGCTGAATTATGTCTCTATAAGTGCAGTTTGTAGATCCTAATCCATTGTTGCTTTAGGTGGTGCTCTATTATGTTATGTGTTGAGGAATTCAATGTTTCGGTATTTCTTTGTCCAGAAAAGCATGGCGAAGGCTGTTGCAGTGCTGAGCAGCAGTGAGGGTGTGAAGGGCAACATTTACTTTACCCAGGAAGGAGATGGTAGTTTGTATTGACATTACATGTAATGTAAGGGCTTATAATTGATGAAGATGATTTTGCTATTTTGTGGTACAGGTCCCACGACTGTAAGTGGAAATGTTTGTGGCCTTAAGCCCGGCCTCCATGGGTTTCATGTACATGCCCTTGGTGACACCACCAATGGCTGTATGTCAACTGGTATACATTTATTATTTTATGAATGTAGTTCAGTTGTTACCGAGTCTTTGATATTCATATGAATCTGTTGTGTAGGGCCCCATTTCAATCCAACTGGCAAAGACCACGGTGCCCCTGATGATGAGGTTCGACATGCTGGTGATCTTGGCAACATCACAGCTGGAGAAGATGGTAACTACATTTGCTGTTCTAGGATTCGCTTTCACATTGTCATATGTTTCTGTTTTTAAATGATTCAGGTACTGCTACTTTCACCATTGTTGACAAGCAGGTTGATTTTCTTACCCACTATTCATTTCCTGTGGATTTTCGAGCGGCGAGCATCAAATGGTTTTGGAAATATTTGCAGATTCCACTTTCAGGACCACAGTCCATTGTTGGAAGAGCTGTAGTCGTCCATGCTGATGCTGACGATCTTGGGAGGGGTGAGCTAGACTTGATGCTTCTTTTGTTATATCTCATTTCCATTCACTAGCTATACTTTAATTGAAGTTGGATGCTTTTGATCTTCCAAATTACATCTCATGGCCTCCCATTTTTGGTTCAGGTGGACATGAACTGAGCAAAGCCACCGGAAATGCTGGTGATAGAGTCGCTTGTGGTACGTAGAATAATAGCTCATCGTATATTCTAACATATCATCTACCAAGGAAGTTGTTATCTATAAGCTACTGTTATTCTCAGCCTTGGTCAGACTTCAATTAAAATAGCTTTTAAACAAACATTTGTCCTTTTGCTTTATTGAACCACCATTTGCATGTGCTACTCACAGTCACAGCTCCAACAATATTATACAGGTATCGTCGGCCTCCAGGGCTGAGTTCGCCCGAGCATGTACGGTTACTACCACCTTCGGACTTAACTCTACATGGATTTTATGTTCTACATGGTAATCTTAGTGTTCTTAATAAAGGCTGGTTTTAAACTGGTCTCGCACTCCTGTATTTTAGTCCAAATATATAATATCATGTTCCCAGTTAGGTTTTTTAGCGCCAAAAATATGTGCTTTTGTTATACCAAATATTTTGGTGCAGATACTAGATAACGTATGAAATATCCAATTATCAAAATATTTCTGACCAAATCTACCAGTTTTTGGGTTGAAAGTTTTTATTTTCTATGCTGAAAATATGATACTCTAAGTATGTGGTATTTTGGCCTTTCTTTCATGTGAGTGATCGTAATTTCGTATTTGAGCGTTTAGTCTTTTTTGTTTAGTTAAATTTTTGAGCTTATGTCATATGTGCAATAATGTGAAAGAAACCTTCCAAAGGGTCCTCAATTTCTGTCTCATTATGATTCCATCATAGTTAAGTTCGCTTAATCTTTATGAGATTTTCATCATAGTGTTATTTCTAATATATATATACGATATTAATAAGAGCTCGCGTGTTGTAAATAATATGATAAAGCAAATGTAATCTTAGTTGTCGCAACATGATAATCTTGACGATAATGTTGTGCTCTCTCTTTCTCTCTCCATTCTGAGTCATTTTGAAATAAAGCAGGATGATATGGCGTAATTGATCTGCATATTTTGTTGGGTCCGTATAAATCAGCCAAGAAGTTGCTTAGTTTGGTCGAATCATGACATTACATTTTACAATCTTAATTTTCTGGAAGCACCCTTGGGCCGGAGTTTATTGTACAAGCAATTTTACTTAGTGGTGTCTGGATCTGGCCCATGGAATTTGCATCCATGTGTCTCAATTCAAATATCAAGAACGATATTGATATCCTGGTTTAGCTTTTTATAATGTTTCTGCATATTCTCTCTCTAATTGAAATTAGAACTTTCTACTTAGTATTTATACCACATGCAATCGTTGAAACATTCTGGAAGAGTAATTCATTAATCACGACCCAAAGAAAATCATTGGAAGAAAATTTTAAAATAAGGTTATAAATCTCTTGAGTGGAATGTCAAAATTAAACGTGCAGATCGTCCTAAATGCAATAATAATTTTTTTTTATAAATGCATAAATAGAATGTCAGCCTATTTTATACCTATATCTCACTTTTTGCAATAATTTGGCCAAATTAGTGTCAGCCTCCTACCAACTTCCTACTAATTTGTCTATGTTAGAAAATAATTTAAGTTTTGATTGATCTCAAACCCTTAATGGTAGAGAACCAATTTGATGTGATTTGTTAGGTGTTGATCAGCTTATGTTTGTACAGTCAGGATGATAGTATTCCAGACTAGGTTAGGCTATGATCGTTCAGCTATTGAATTATTTGCCGAATCAAGCTTAGTTAAGCTGACCTTTCCAAGTTGAATTGATCGTTAGATCCGATCCTGCTTCAAGCTGAACTGAATAATTCAAACATTAAGATAGTACGAGGTACGAGGCACGGACTTCGAAGAAGGTGATCAACGGAGGAAAAATACAAGTACAGATCAACATTGACCAATACCAGATTGCAAAGAGGATAGAACAGTACCTCAGTACTCTATCCACAGAGGCAAGCGGAGCGCGATATGTGTCTGTGCATTCAATAAAGAAGACTTTTGTCAACACGGAGTTGATAGGAATCGATCTTTGTTCAACTGATTTCTTCCTAGATAGCCTATAAATAGCAGAAGATCTCTTGTTGAGAGGTTACCGTAATTTCACGAGCTCATACATACTACACTCAACCAATGAACAAGCCTTAGCCTTCATAATCTTACTGTTTCATATCTTAGAAATTCTCTGTTGTTCATACTCCATCACAAGCTTGGATCGAGAGTGTTTGGCACTCTTGTTTGTAGAACATATCTCAAAAACCCAACCTAAGATTCTAGATAGAATTGGTGTGATAGATAGATAGATAGTTTGCAATCGATATGCACTCGCAGTCTTAGAGTATTCTTAATGGATATCTGCAGAAAGCAGAAAAGTGGACGTAGGAGCTTGTGCATCCAAACAATTATAAATCTCAGTGTCTCTTACTATTGCATTAATAATCTTTTAGCTTACTGTTCATCTTTTATCGGGTTAACTACTGTATAAAAGAAAATCGTTTTTCGTAAGGGCCTAACTTATCCTCAAACAAGGAGCTGAATGAGAAGATCATTCATGGTCTACCCAAGGAGGAGTGGAAACACATAATATGTACCATCCAACAATCCGAGTAGTTCAGCAAGCACTTACCTAAGTCATTGCTCTCCGACCTAAAGGCAGCTGAGATTGAGATTGAGCGACCTGACATTTCTAAGAAGAAGAAAGACAGCTCAAAGACGAAAGACTTCTGAAAACTATGACAATCCTGAGAAATGGTCAAATGAAGAATTATTGAAAGCATATGTTCTTCTTTCAGGTAATTGAAAAAGGGGAGACGAATGCAAGAGCGGGAGGAAGGATAAGTCCAAATATTACTCAAAGTCCTCTCAAAGTGGCAAAGACCACAAAAGAAAAGGTGATATTAGAAAGGAGATACCTGAAGAATCATCTTCCCATAAGAAGGAATACAAGAAGAAAGAAGATGACCCAAAGCCATGCTATAATTGCCAGAAAATTGGACACTATCAGTATGATTGTCCAGAACTTAGCACCAAGGAACGAGCTGAACGTAGAGCTAAGTGAGACAAGTTCCTCAAGGAACGAAAGACATTCATTGCTGAGAATGACACTTCTTGCTCATCCTCTTTTGACAGCGAGTCTGAAGAAGAAAAGTAGAGCAAAGAAATGTTCAGTGAATCTAATGCTGAAGAAGGCTATCTTGCCATGCATGCTGAGACTAAACCGGATCCAGAATCATCATCAGAACAGGCATGCTGAATCTCATACCCAACATTTGACTAAATCGGCTATCTTGCCATGCATGCTGAGACTAAACCGGCTATCTTGCCATGCATGCTGAATCTCATGCCCAACATTTGTCTGATGGTCAACGTCAAAGTCGAGATAAATTCTGATTGCTCTTTTGTTAATTTTTCCACACTACACACACAAAACTATAGTTCAGTCACAGAAGACTTGGAACTCTAAGCTGCATACGACGAACTCCTTGAAAGCCATAAGAGTCTGGAGAGACTCTTCACAATCCTCAACAAATAAAATGAGATAATGTATGAGAAGCTTAAGGACAAAACAATATCATATTAGACTGACAAGGATACGCTCATCAAGAAACTGTCTGAAGAGGTGAAAGAACAAAAATTTGAGTCTGACAAACATGAAGCGAAGTTGCCAGATCTAATGTAAGAACTAAAACTGGAAGATCTTAAACTAAAAGAGCTCAAGCTGATTATTCCAACCTTCAGAACAATCATGAATAGTTGTTGAAGTCGGAATGCAATTGAGGAATGTTGGGTAAGAGATTCAGTATGATAAGATTTGAAGATCCCAAAACCCCTAGCTAAATGATGATCCTTGTTGGGATGAGTGTATAATAAAATTTAAAGATCCCAAAACCCCTAAGATGAATAATGGGTCTTCGATATTGTAATAGCTTAGTTGAGTTCAGTTGTTAGGAACTCAGTAGGCTAGAGTTCAGTAGCTGTGCGCTCATCCAAAGAACTCAGTATCGAGGAAGTCAGTTGGACAGCTATCGACCAACTGAATCTACAAAGGAGCCTGCGAACTGAATTATTCAGACGAATACCAATGGAGGTACATCAAGTGAAGGTCCGAGGATTCAGAGGAAGTCAACTCATTGTACTTTGAATTTGAACAAGCCTCACCAACTCTCATAAACCCTTGACCAATAAGGAGCCGACAGCTCCTTACTTGCTCTGCCATAAAGCTGCTTCTAGCCGGAAAAAGAGGAAATCTCTACAGTGCCTCTACTCAACGTTCAAATTGTTATGGCCGTTTTCCTTATCTTATTCGACACGTGTCTAGAATCCCTCTAACAGATCTATTCACAAATCGGAGACTATAAATAGAGAAGAGTCTTCATACAGAAAGACACCGGGAACCAAAGCAATCAAAGCTCAAACACTCTCTAGCGAACTTACAGTGATATTCAAGCGAAGAACTTGCACTTAGACTTAGATCTTCTTTAGTTCTTCTCTCTAGAGAATTATAGTTCCCTTTCTCTATCTAAGTGTGTTTATTGTAATACTCAATAGATTAGAACCTCGAATGAGTTCATTTATTGAACTGTTCTTCCTATAAGAACTCCTTCTCAGTTGGAGAAATTCTAACCTTAAAAGGTTAAGAATTGTACAGTCACTACGACTATAAGTAGATATCTGTCTTGCGTACATATTGACTGAGGCTTGCTCAATATAAGCAAACAAGTGAGAATATGTCCTGTGAACTGATCAACTGAGGCTTGCTCAATATAATTAATATAAGATCTCCTGCTTAGTTCAGGACAGTGAACGTAGGACCCAGCGTGTCCGAACCACTTTAAAATCGCATGTGTTGATTTTAACTGTTGCATTGATTAACTGTTCATTCCCGCATTCAACCGAAGTTTTAATCAAACAAGCATAAAACGGATTTTCACTGAGACAACTCTTTTTAAGGGCCTACACTTCCGCACACAACCTCTGTTGTTGAACTACTGTTCACTGACATAAGTCAGTAGGACTGTACTCAGAAGGAGAATCTCTACTTACGCGATCGAGAAAGCTTATTTGGTATACTGATAAGTTCAATAGTAATCTTCTTCAGCATCAGCTGACCTTCGCGTTCTTAGTTTTGAATTTGCATTCGAGTGTATTCAATCCCCCTTCCCTCCCTACACCGAAGCTTGTCTCGGACCAAGAATTGCTATCGAGCGGTGTTTTTCTAGATCATCGTTATCTATTTACTGGTTTAACTCGAACAGATCATGAAAACCGTTTTCTCTGCACTTGCATCTCTTCATGGCATCCTATACCATATTTTTCAACATGTGTGATTTTTCAGGTATTAGGACAATACCCATGTTTTCGGCAGAAAACTATGCGGTATTGGCGGGTGAGGATGGAGGCTAATCTAACATCGCTGCATGACAGCATGGCTGACGTTCTAGAGAAAGGCCCTATTGTTCCCATGATCGACATCGTCGAGATAGTAGTAGAGGGAGCAGCAGGTGCCAAAACCGGCCCAAAGGTCCCAAAAGACAAGAGCCTCTTCACACCTGAAGATAGAAAGCTGCATAACCTTGATCGAGACAACTCTCAGTAACTCGTATCTAGGCAGGGTGCATGAATGCAAGACAACAAAGGAGCTATGGGATGCTCTAGCTTGCTAAGCCAAGGAACTCCACAGATTAAAGAAAACAAACTAGAGTTAGAGCTGCAGAAACTCGAAGCATTTGTTATGCTTCCAGGGGAGTCTATTGATGATTTTAGCGTCAGATTCACGAATCAAATCAACATCATCAATGGACTGGGGAGAACATTCCGCAATAAGGAGACCAACACAAAGATTCTAAGGGCTCTTAGCAGGCCGAATTGGTACTATTTTGCTACATGTTTAAGTAGAACTAACCTGAACTCTGTTACTCTCGATTACATATTTTTAGAATTAAAAGCAGAGGAGTTCGAGTTTAATCTCCCACACACCCCCGGTGCTGAGACTGAAGTGCCAATGGATCACGCTTATAAGGCATCAGTCAGCACACCTGGAGCAAGTCCCTCAAGCACAAGTCAGTCAGCTAGAAGCTCAGTGACAATATGTTGGGATAAGGATTCAGTAGATGAATCAGTAGATCTGATAGTTTTGATGTTTTAGATAGATTTGATAGATCCTAATACCCCAGCTGAATATTGTACCTTCGTATCTATAGCCTAGTCGAGTTCAGTTGTTAGAACTCAGTTGGACAGAGTTCAGTAGCTACAGGATTCAGTAGAAGACCTCACTCAGCTGATGAACTCAGGATCGAAGAAGTCAGTTGGACAGCAACCTCCAGCTGAATCTACCAAGGAATTTGTGCCCATGCACTGAAAGCTCAGATGAACGTCAGTAGGAAAGACACTTCAGTTGCAGATCCGAGGATTCAGAGGAAGTTAACCTTGATGTTTGACAAGTCTCAACTGCCATTCTACCTCGACTAATAAGGAGCCAACAACGACCATCTACTCTGACAAAAGCTGCTCTGAAACTGAAAAAGATGAGAATCTCTACAGTGTACCTGCTCAACAACGTTCAAATTAAAGGAGCCATTTTCCTTGTCGCATCGACACGTGTCTAGAGCCCCTCCAACGGATCTATTCACCATCGACACCTATAAATAAGAGAAGTCGCCATGCAGAGACGACACCGGGAGCCTAAGCTTTCTACGCACAAAACTCTTAGCAATCTCAAGCAGAATCCAGTGAAGAACTAGCATCCATTGAAGAACACCTTTAGTTCGTCACTTAGAGTTTTATCTTGTTCCCCTTCTCTTATCTAAGCAAGCTCATTGTAATATCTTTAGCTTAGAAACCTCGAGGAAGTTCACATCCTTGTGAAACCGTTCTTATTTGTAAGAACTTCCTCTTAGTTGGAGAAGACTCAAACTCTTCAAGTTTGAACCCTTTGTAAAAGTCACTACGACTATAAGGAGAGAATCTGTCTTGCGCACAGATCACTAAGAACTTGCTCAGTATAAATTTCAAGGTTCGCGTCCCGTCCAAAGGAATGCACCAACCGAGACTTGCTCGCGTATAAATATAACACGTATCTTGCTTTGGTCGGGGACGATGGACGTAGGACCCAGGCGTGTCCGAACCACTTTAAAAATCGCTGTGTTGATTTACTGTTTTATTCAACTGATCATACTGCATACAAACTGTATTTCATAAAACTCAGCATAAAAACCGGTGTTTTCTAACTGAGATGTTTTACGAGGCCTACACTTCCGCACACACTCGACATCGAACGATCGTTTGACCGACTCAAGCCGCAGAGCCGAACTCGCAGAAGATCTTTTTGCCCACGCGATCTCGAAGTATATTTGGCTATCTCGACTCGCTTCGGCAGCAAACTCGCCTAGAGCCGACTTCGCGTTTGAGAGAAATTTGTATTCGAGTGTATTCACCCCCCCCTCTACACCCGAACCACGTCTCGAGACCAACAATTGGTATCGGAGCACGTTGTTCTTAACCGATCATTGTTTTTCGAAACCGGTTTATCTCAAACAAAGATCATAGAAAACCCGTTTTCTCTCGCATCTTGCATTTCTTCATAGCATCCTATACCTTGTATTCTTCAATGGCTGATATTTCAGGTATTAGGACTGTGCCAATGTTCTCTTCTGAAAACTATGCGATATGGCGCGTAAGGATGGAGGCGCATCTGACTTCGCTGCACGACAGCATGACCAATGTTCTTGAGAAAGGCCCCATTGTTCCGATGGTCGACTCAGTCGAACTCGTAGTAGACGGAGCAGGCGGTGCCAGAACCGAACCTAAAGTTGCGAAGGACAAGAGCCTCTTCACTCCTGAAGAGAAGAAACTGCACAACCTCGACCGAGTCGCTCGCAATGTTATACTAATGACACTTAGTGACTCTTACCTCGGGAGAGTGCACGACTGCAAGATAGCTAAGGAGCTATGGGATGCTCTCGCAGTACTGAGCCAAGGAACTCCATAGATTAAAGAAAACAAACTGGAGTTGGAGCTGCAGAAACTCGAGGCATTCGCTATGCTTCCAGGGGAGTCCATAGATGATTTCAGTGCGCGATTTACGAATTAAATCAACATCATCAATGGACTGGGGAAGATATTCAGCAACAAGGAGACCAACACTAAGATTCTACGGGCTCTTAGCAGGCCCAAGTGGTATTCTTTTGCTACGTGTATGAGGAGAACTGACTTGAATTCAGTTACTCCTGACTATATCTTTTCAGAACTTAAAGCAGAGGAGTTCGAGTTCAACCTCCCACACACCCCCGATGCTGAAGCTGAAGTGCCAATGTATCATGCTTATAAGGCATCAGCAAGCACTCCCAGAGCAAGTCCCTCAACAACAAGCTAGTCAGACGGAAGTTCAGTGACTATACCCACTACTGACAACTTGGCTGAGAAGTATGCTCTCCTCGCGGTGAAATACCATGGAATCGTCCGAGGACGATGCCGCATTCATGGCAATCGAAACTGATGAAGCTGAACCGTGTTCGATGGCCGGAGAAGAGGCTGAGGTAAATTCTGAACCCATTATATGCCCCTCTTCAACTGGCACACACGACACTAGCTCTGTTGCAGAAGAACCTCTAGACGTGGTTCTTGCGTACGAAGATTTGCTCGGAAGAGCAGTATTCGGATGAGTCGCCAGTTCAAAGAAGACCATTCGGGAGAATTCGTGACTCTACTCGAGTCCGAAGGACTTGTTCAGAGACTAAAGGAAGAGATTAACTCTCTGATGACTAAGTCTCATGATCAAGAAGCACAAATCTCATTGCTGACCAAAGACATCTCTGAGAAAGAGACTGGAATTGCTAATCTCAAGGAGACTCTCGCACAAGCCAAATCTAAGCATGAAGCTTTGAGGAAAAGTGATGAAGTGTGGAGGACCTTGATGACGGAGCAAGATATTGTAGCAAAGGAGAAGTTGGAGAAGCTTCTATGAGCCACCAAGGAAGGACTTGGCTACACATATGAAGCCTCCACTTCGTGACGTAAGAGCTCCAACAAGCCGACCGATAGATTTGTCCAAAGAGATAACTCAACATGCCGATTACACATCCCCTCGTGCAAAGAATAAGCGTAAGATATAAGCACCTCCGTCTAGCAACAAGAAGATAACCAATGGTTCAAGCCCTAAGACACCAAGGTCAAACTCGGGGGGAACCAAGAAGGTCAAAGTGCGGGTCTGAACAAGATCGACCACTAAATACCGACTCACCCACTCAAGATGGATCTTATTACTATGAGCCAAGAGTCAAAGGCCCTAAGGTTCGAAGAAGAAGAAAGTCGAACCACAACCGACTAAGAAGTCGGCTACTCCGAGTTCAAGAGAGCGTACTCACCGACAACAAGGGCAAGAAGAATTCGAAGCCACCGGGGTTGTCGGACAAGTTTGGATCCTAAAACCTAATCACTAAGGACCCAAGCCGAACCCAAAGGGTACCCGAATCTATTTTTGTTTTGCGGAGTGCAACGAGACACTTGGATTGTCGACGGTGGATGCTCAAGACACATGACACATCAAAAGAGACTACCGACCGACTATGTTCAAGCAAGATGGAGCCGTACTGAGTTCGGTAACAACTCCAAAGGCTACACAAGGGGATACGGAACACTGAAAATAGGAACTGCAGTAGTTCCTAGGGTATCTTATGTTGAAGGACTTCAACATAATCTCCTTTCTGTTAGTCAATTCTGCGATAACTCCAATAAAGTGACTTTTGACGCATGTTTTTGTGATGTTCTTGATAAATCTACAGGAAAAACTGTGTTATTTGGGCTGCCCAACGAAGTCAAAGGAAAAACTGTGTTATTTGGGATGCCCAACTTTGACGTAGGTTTTTGTGATATTCATGACTAAAGTCAAAGGACTGCCCAATGAAGTATTCAAAAGACACAAGAATTGTGAAGCATGTCTGAAGGGAAAGCAAAGAAAGTCTAGCAATCCGCTTATTCCGTCGTCTTCTACTGATGGAATCCTTCAGCTGTTGCATATGGATTTATTTGGGCCAGTCAATCCAGTGACGATTAGAGGAAATAAGTATGCTCTTGTGGTCGTTGATGACTATTCGAGATATACTTGGGTGATATTCATCGCCGATAAGTCTGACGTCAAAATTGAGCTACCGAAACTACTAAAGCGGCTGAGCGTCGAAAAGGATATCAAGATTCAGAAGATACGCTCAGACTGTGGAAATGAGTTTCTGAACTCAATGGCAAGAGAATTCTGTGAGGTTGAAGGCATTGAACATGAGACATCAGCAACATGTACGCCTCAGCAGAACGAACTTGCTGAAAGAAAGAACAAAACACTTAAAGAAGTAGCAAGGACGTTACTCGCAGCACTCGTGTCTTCCGTTGAAGTTCGGGCATAAGCTACTGATATGGCTTGCTATACTCAGAACCTTTCACTACTGACTCAGATGCACATGAAGACGCCTTATGGGCTATGGAAAGGGAGAATTCCTTCAATTTCGCATTTTCATATCTTTGGTTGACCGTGCTTTATCCACAATAATGGAAAGGACCAGTTAAAGGTCTTTGAAAGTAAGTCAGACCAAGGAGTCTTCTTAGGATACTCCAGGGTCAGCAAAGCTTTCAGGGTTTTTAACTACCGGACTCTTTGCGTGGAGGAAAGCCCCCATGTTGTATTTGATGAATTTATTTTCGAGTACAGAAATCGGACTCTCGCCTAGGAGCCGAAGAGGTCGAAGCAAGCTACAGGATCTAAGCTTAAAAGACAATACTGAAAAGATCTAGCTTTGTTGGGATAATGATTCAAATGATGATCTTCGGCACTTCCAGCTTTGTTGGGATAATGATTCAGATGATGATCTTCGGCACCCGACAAGCAATGTAGCTGAGGAGATTGATTCTAGCAAACATAATCAATCCCAAGTAATTATGGTCGAAGACGAAACCGATATGGTAACTGAGACCTCTACTGAGAATAACAACTCAGGGGGAACTTCTGATGTTCCTGAGTTGAATGCCCCTGAACTTGGTGACTCAGTAGATCTAACCCTTGTTACCGAACCGCTCTGCATACGTAACAACACTACATCGAAATTCCTAATACTCCTACTGTTTGTACTAAACCAGTTCCAAATGAAGTAACAAGACGTCGTCGCTCATGGCTAGATGCTCACTCTTCAGATCTTATCATAGTAGATCCTTCGACTGCGCCAAGACACGATCCAAATTCTGTCAAGGAGAAAGTGCCTTGTATTCATGTTTCTTGTCAACTGAAGAACCTCAGACTATTGAGGACGCGATGAATGATGCTGATTGGATCACCGCCATGTAAGAAGAGCTGAACCAATTTACGCGAAATGACGTATGGGAGGTTGTTGACAGACCTAGACACCAACACGTGATAGGAACGAAGTGGGTCTTCAAGAACAAGAGAGATGAAAACAACGTCATCGTCGAGAACAAAGCTCGACTCGTTTCCAAAGGGTATTGTCCCGAAAGGGATAGATTTTGACGAAACATTCGCCCCAGTCGCAAGATTGGAAGCTATTCGTCTATTCCTAGCCTATGCAACACATCAACAGTTCACAGTCTATCAGATGGATGTGAAGTCAGCTTTCCTGAACGGCGTACTGAAGGAAGAAGTCTACGTTGAACAACTGCCCGGCTTTCAGCAGGGACATCAGGTTTACAGACTTAAGAAAGATTTGTATGGGTTAAAACAAGCACCCAGGGCTTGGTACAATACCCTCTCAGACTTTCTACTTTAGAAAGGTTTTCAGAAAGGAACAGTGGATTGCACCCTATTTAGTTTCAAGTCAGGCGAAGACATCTTACTGGTGCAGATCTACATGGACGACATCATTGTTGGATCAAGGAATCTGACTATGTGTCAGAAGTTCGAGCAGATGATGAAAGAAAAGTTTGAAATGTCGATGATGGGAGAGATGAATTATTTCCTTGGACTCCAACTCAAGCAATCAAAGAAGGGAATATTCACTAATCAAGCAAAATATACTAGAGATCTCATCAAGAAGTTCGGCTGCGAATCCAGCAAGTCAGTCAAGATACCCATGAACACAAATCTCAAGATTGATCTTGACAAAGAGGGAGTATTTGTTAACTCTACTGACTATCGTGCTATTATTGGTTCTTTATTATATCTTACAGCCAGCAGACCTGATATAACTTATGCTGTAGGTGTATGCGCGCGATTTCAAGGCGAATCCCAAGAAGAGTCATATCGATTCAACGAAGAGAATTCTTCGTTACCCGAAGGGAACACCCGATGTTGGATTATGGTATCCACTGATGATAACCTTGAACTAACCGGTTATTCTCGATGCCGACTATGCAGTTGCCAAATCGACGAAAAGTCAACCTCGGAACTTGTCGTTCCTCCGTAGCAAGCTCATATCGTGGTTCTCAAAGAAACAACACTCGGCAGCAACGTCCACTACCGAAGCCGAATATATGGCTGCCGGAAGTCGTGCGCACGATATTGTGGCTTCGACAACAACGAGAGACTACGACATTCATCAAGATGAAGTGCCGATCTATCGCGATAGTACCAAGTGCTATTGCTATCACTTAGAATTCAGTTCTACATACAAGATGCAAGCACGTGGACATTCGTCATCACTTCATCGGAGATCATATCGAGAAAAAGGATATCGAATGGAGAAGATCCACACCGATAAGCAAAGAGTTGATATCCCGACCAAACCTCTAGCCGAGACCGCATTCAATGATCTCTCGGCAGAACTAGGTCTGCTGGATCCAACCGATACGATTCGAGAGATGATCCAGAGGAGTACCGAGTAAGGGGAAACTCATATTCGCATACCGAATACTCAGCACTCGTCAAACGTGGTATAAGCCGACTACGATGTTCGACTGACAAAGTTACAAGTATTAAATTCGGCTTTTGGTGATTCAAAGCATGTCATAACATTTATTTCCCGCCATTAAGGTTCATCGTATTCAACTGATTATGTCATTTTCATTAAATACACGACATTCCATAAACCTGACTGTGGCGCATTTAATGCATGTCTCATCACCTTACCTTTTAGGCGTTAGAGATAAGTAGGCGAGATTATAGGCGGTACAATAATCATAACCTATTATAACATTTAATCTAAGCCGTTCAATGCTTTAAACCTCGATTAATCTATGTCGTTCAACCTGAAACCGCCTAAGATTCAAATCTTAATACATATATTCGCTCATCTCTAACAAGCGTCACTTTTCGCCATTAAAGAAGAACTTGTGCTTTCTGCAATTTACTCACTGACTTGCATTTTAAGACTTCTATTGCCTTTTAAGCACTTCTTCTTCAGTAAGATATTCTTATGCTGAATCTGCAATCGATTTTATTATTTTCGATATACTAATATTTGTTTTTGCAGATTTTTAGTTACAAACAATGGCTCTTACTCCGATCTCGACGTCATCATTCCCATCGATATGGACGACATTCTCGTCCGGGAAGAGAGTTTGGTTCAAGCCCTGTTCTCTCGGTGAGAACGTGTGGAGTTGATCGCATGGCGCCCGTATTCGACGCATTAGAGAGATCGGGTCCGCTTCCGATTCTCTCCCGTGCCCTCGCGCTTTCTTTTCCCTCATCAAGCCGCAGTTCTTCCTCAACTTCCGGAAGATGATGATTCCAATGACATCTCCTCGCTCATTGTGAAGAGGGAAGTCCTCGAGAATCAGTGGGAGGACCAAGGCTATCCAGATTGATATTGCGAGGAGCCTTCAAGGCTAGTTTCGGCCTTATTGACGAAGGGTCGTCTCTGTTGCTCACTACAAGGAGGCAGAGATCAATCGCTACCTCTCGCCGATTCGAGCTGCCTATCGAGATTGCGTGTTCAAGGCAGCGTTCGTTAAGAACCAGCTGCTGCCTGAATACTGAGGGTTGGCGTATGTGGTCAATCACATACTGACGAGCTCTGCCGGCTCATATGACCAACTCAACAGGATCCGCGTTCAGCTGATGATGGCCATTGTGGATGCTGCAAAAGTGAACTGGAATGCATTCTTCCGGGCTGAGTTTAAGGCTCAATCGCAGAAGTTCGTAGATGCCAAGGAAGGAATGCAACTAGTCCAGAAGGGGAAGTTGCTCTATGGGACTAAGGTCTCTATTCTGATCGGAGATGAGCTGCCCCGAAACGTTTCCTTCGCTAACTCATTTTACTTTGATGTGAAATTGATGAAATTCCTCACGGCTGCCTCAGCCAAGAAGTCGATAGGGAAGGGCCCAGCTGCTAAGTGCCCATTGGAGATAGCTCAGTCTCCTACCCCTATCCAGGCGAAGAGACCCAAGACTCTAAAGAAGCCTGTCTCAGTAGTGCCACCCTCCTCTCCTATCTCTATAGAGGATTCAGGGTCGGGCAAGCACGACATCACGATACGAGACAAGGTTTAGATGGTCTTCAGTGAGGAAATTCAGCCGGAGACTCAGACTGACACCCAACCCACTGAGGTTTCCTCAGTACCTCTTCCAGTGTGAAACGCCCGTCTGAAGGCCTCAGACGAGGTCGCTGAAGAGATACCCAAGATTGGGTCATACCCCCATCTCATAGATATCCCAATCCATGCGAGGACGTATATGCGGATCAGGTTCTTGGAATGGGACCTTCTGGAGGAGACCCTCGTGCTCGAGTCCCTTTTCCACCCCGCTCGAGGAGGAGCAGACTTTGAAGGAGGAGATTGGCTATGAGGGAGCCACCGACATCTCCTCCCCGGGAGGATCTCGCGTGCGCTCATGCCGATGATGCTGCACAACAGGACTGAAGGAGCTGAGGCACCCTCTACTCAGCCTCCTCCGTTCCCACCTCCTTCACCTCCTCAGCCGCCTAAGGATGCAGATAAGGGTGGATCTGCTCAAGGCAAGGACACACTCAAGGACGATCAGCCACCACCACCTCTTTCTACATCAGGTGCAATCGTCCGGTCTCCTTCCTCATCTCAGCCCCTGAAACGTAGATATCAATCTGCTGAGATCAAGGAAATTTCCACTGAGTCCATTAATACTATCCTTTATACTAGCAATTTCAGTATCTTTCTCAGAGTTGTCCTTAGTTAGAACTGAGATCTGAGATTCTTGTTGTTGAGACTTAGTCATTAGAGAATTGATCTCTTCCTTATGTCTCAAGACAAGTTCTTCAGACTTAGTAGAGTCCTGACCTCTCATTGAAAATCTCTGATTTTTCAGCTCTCGGGAGTTCCGGCTCCCGAAGTATCCTAATAAACCGAGTGCTCATTTGTATTTGTTCCTCTAGCAGATCTTCATGGCTAGAACCACATCTAGAGGTTCTCCCCGCACTATAGCATATGTCGTATGTGCAAGGTAAAGAGGGGTATAAGTTAGGATTTGAATTTACCTCAACCTCTTCTTCATCATGAGACACGCTTTAGTCTCTTCTTCGACTTCGATTGCCATGAATGCGGCTTTATCATCTCGATGACTCCATGAATAGTTCTTCATCGCTCGTGTAATCGGATAGTTTTCCTGGCTATATAGGCTTGCCTTTTCTCGATGAGCTTGTTCCTTTAGGCTTGTCTTTCAGCTCTTTTCGCAGCCCAAGAGCCCTTGTGTAGTCAATATTGCATATGCATGCGACTCCGGTCAAGGTTGTGTAACTTTCTCTCTTCCAGTGTAAAGAGGCTCTTGTCCTAGGGAATCTTTTCACCGGTTCTGGCACCTATTGCTGCCTTAGTTGAATATTCGATGCTGTCGACCATGGGAAGAATGGGTCCGTTTTCAGTAGTTTTCTACTGAAAACATGGGTATTGTCCTTATACCTAAAAAATCAGACATATTGAAGATATGGTATAAGATGCTATAAAAGTTGTGTAAGTGCGGAGAAAACAGTTTTTAGTATCTGTTCGAGTAGACCACTATATTCAGAAGACGATGATCAGAAGAACACCGCTCTGAAGCAATTGTTGGTCCAGAGACGTGTCTTCAGGTGTAAGGGGGTGAATACACCTGAGTACAAATTTCAACTCAAATGCGAAAGTCAGTATCTACTGAGTAATGGTACTGAACAAGTCAGTTAGCCAAATTAGTTTTCTCGATCGTGTGGGCAGAGTATCTGTCTACTGAGTTCTATCTACTGAGTTTAGTTAGTGAACAGTAGTTCAGTATAAGATAGAGTGCTGAAGTGTAGTCCAAAAATAATTTTCGTCTTAGTTTGAAAACACGTTTTTGATATAATAATAGGAGAGGAAGAGATTGTACCTTCCTCCACGTATATTTTAGTCACTTTGATTGTTGCTCCTGTTCAGATCTTTTGATCTGTGTCCCGGTCTTTTTCTTCCTCTGTGTGGTCAGAAAACTGAAGAAAATAATGTTGTCTCTCTCTCTTAAACTCGCGTGTAGAAAATGTGTGAGTAAAAATGTGTGTATATTCTCATTATGAACATAATACTAATATATATATGCTTCAAAAGCCAATATTATATTAATATTTATAGCCCATTAATTTAATTATATCCCCAATGGGCTTCAACATAATAAGCCCATAATATAATTAATTAATCTTTTGGGCTACTTTTATATATCAATCAATTGGTCCAATGCCAAGTTAATTCCGCATAAATAACATTATTAAATAATGCAAAATGCATTAATCTATTAACAATGATTTTTGAGAGACAATAAATAACTAGACAACTAATTGGGCCAGATCAGGGATCTAATATAAGAAATAAAGTTGGGCCTCAAATTAATTAATCATCTATGCTCAGACAGAGCAAAATTAATTAATAAATACAGATTCATTCCACTAGAGAATCCGTGTTGACTTACCCCTTATCCCAAATTGAGCAAGGAGCTTTTATTTTAGACTTAATTGATCCCTGTATTTAAGATAAAAATATTCGTTAATTAATTAAGCCCACTGCCAGCTTAAATTAATTAACATCTTAATATACTCCTGAGTAGTACCACTCGACCTTACTAACACACCTAAACTTAATCAACCGGCGGGGTTTAGTGTGATAATCCTTACGAGTTCCTCAGGGGATATTATCAACCCGTTTTACTAGGATACGGTTGCAAGATACAGACAACCAGGCCAAGCCACAAATGACTACTAACACCCAAGATATGTAGATCCGGTCGCGATGACGTTCACCATAGTAGGTCAAAGTGATAGATAGTCAAACGCACTCAGCTGAAGTCTGATCAAGCTTAAGACCAACTAAGTCAAAGAGATCTTGGTTCTCCACTAAGGTCAGTCAGGAGAACACATCTCACCGTAATCCATCAATACACCACCTTAAGTGTACCAAGAAAGACAAGCAACAAAGACAAGTCACTTCTTATCTAAACTCATGACCTTAAAACAACAATTTATCCTTAAATTGTCTCGGTCAGGATAACTTTTTATATCTTGTCAGTTCAACCAATTTGTGTAGTCTTCTGTGATACCCGATACACTACACAAATCTAACTTTTATACAAGATAAATGATTATTTGTGCAAATATATATATTTATCAGATAGGAGAAAAAAATAATGGTAAGGACAAAAACACATTGTATACAAGCATAAAAATTGCTTCCAGTATACAAAATCCTAATGTTTTATTCTCGAGTATGATATTAAAGTTCGTTTTATGCAGTATGAACAGTTAATCAATGAAACAATAAATCAACACAAACAATTTTTAAAGTGGATCGAAAAAGTTGGATCCTATGTCCACTGTCTTGAACAAAGCAGGAGTTCTTGATTACTTATACTGAGCAAGTCTCAATTGACTTGTATACTGGACAAATACTTTAGTTATAGTATTAGTAACTTTACAAGTTCAAACACGAAGTTTGATTTTTTCCAACTAAGAAGGAGTTCTTACAATAAGAACAGTTCGATAAGCTGAACTCCTTCGAATTTTCTAAGCTTATGATGTTACAATTAGTTACTTAGAATAGAGAATGAGAACAATAAATCTCTAGAGTGAAAACTAAATAGATTTCTCAGTGTATAAGTTCTTCGCTATGTTAGGCTATTTGATTGCTAGAGTTTGAATGCTTGAATGCTTTGGTTCCCATTGATATCTTCTCTGCATGAAGACTCTTCTCTATTTATAATCTCGACTCATGAATAGATTCGTTGGAAGAGGTCTATACACGTATCAAATACGACAAGAAAAATGGTCAACTTCAATTTGAATGTCACTATAGGGATTTCTTCTTTTTCAGTCTAGTGACCAGCTTTGTGGCAGAGCAGGCACAGTGCTGGCAGCTCCTCATTGATCGAGGTTAAAGAGTTGGCGAGATTTGTTCAAACTCCAAGAGCATACCGAGTCGACTTTTTGCCGATTCCTCTGACCTTTTACTAAGTTGTCTTCTACTAACATTCTTTTGAGATATTCATTACTTGGCTCAATTTTCTTTGCAAATTTAGCGGGTTTCAAACACCCGAAGTTTCTCAATGCCGAGTCCTTCCGACCGACACAAGATGTTCCTATCGAACCTATCGCCCATCGAACTCCAGCCTAAGCCTATTGAGTTCCTAACATGCCGAACTCAACTAAGCTATTACATTATGTTGGTCCGAGACGAAAAGTCGTGTGTAGAGGGGGGGTGAATACACTGAGCTCGTTTCTTTTTCTCGGTGAAGGTCAGCCAAGCCGATGTTTGCAACCGATGAATAGTGCCAAATAAGCCTTCGATCCTGGGGTCAAAGTGAGTCGCCTTCGAGCTCTTCTACCGACCGATGTCGGTATTACGAAACCCCGTCCGAGACCGTGAGTGCGGATAAGTGTTAGGCCCGTGAGTCGCCTCTTTTGAAAACGTGTTTTCGCAATGTAAAGTCTTTTGGTCATGCGCTTTTTAAGATACGTTTTATGCAAGCCGATGATTTAAAACCGTATTAAATGCAATGCGATAAAAACAAGTAAATAACACAAGCGATTTTTAACGTGGTTCGGATAATAGATCCTACGTCCACGGTCCCGAACTCAGCAGGAGAAACTTGTTGATTAATCTCGAGCAAGTCTCAAAGCAAGGAAACCGTACGCGAGACGCATCCTTCTAAGTTATAGTCCTTAGCGACTTTTACAATCCAAACCTAAGTTTAGAAGGGAGGGAATATTCTCCAACCGAGAAGGAGTTCTTACAACAAGAACGATTCACTAAATGTGAACTCCTTCGAATCTAAGCTATGAATCTAGCAATGAGCTTAGTTTAGAGAAGAAAGGGATCAAAGAGCTCTCTAGAGAGATGAACTACAAGAAGTGTTCTATGAAAACTAGTTCATCTCTCGGATAAGCTTGAAGGTTCTAGAGCGTTGTGAGCTTGAATGATTTCCCTTCATTTTGCGTGATATTCCTCTTTTTGTGAAATCTTCAAATCCTTCTCTATTTATAGCCTGCGAGTTGTGGCATATGTCCGTTGGAGACGACGATGCCACGTGTCACAAGCCTCCAAAGAAAACGGCCATAAATTCGAGCTAGTTGCAAGGAAGGCGGTTAATGCACCGTTCATGAGAGCAGCTTTACTTGTCAGAGTAGGTAAGCGTTGTCGGCTTCTCATTGGTCGAGGTTTGTGGTTGGTGAGAGTGTCGAGTTGACCGTTCAAACAACCCTCGTATATCTTCTCGCCGAACTATTCGAAAAGACTTCAGGTGCAAAGTGTCGCTTTTTGTCGGGTACAATGAGACCGAATACGTCTCGGTCCACTTCGCCGAGTCGTCCCGACCGATGAAGTGAGCTTCGATAGTCGGCTGGTCGACCGCGAAGGTATTGTGCTTGCATAGGTTCTTCCGCCGATGACCATCACCGATAATGTCTTCTACCGAGATCGGGTAAGCCGATGCGCTGTCTCCAACCGAAGTTTAGCATTCACTTCCGACGAAGAACGCAAGCGATTACACCGATGACATGGGGTTATGAAAATTATCTTCAGCAGAAGATCAGTTCAACAACTACTCCGTACAGACTTAGACAAAAAAATAAACATAACATCAAGTCTAACCTATACATCGCCTAATCCTATCGACACACTAATCTACCGATATCAGCTCGGTTTTGGGATCTTCAATTCCATAGTACTACTATGATTTCCCCAATTTCTTTTAACCCTAGAAACACCGAGTATCAATCTACCGACTCATATCCAACAATTTCCCCTAATTGATGATGCCAAAACCTCTATACTCTAACATCTATCAAAGATACTCGTCCTACCGACAACAATTTCCCCTTTAAAGCATCCGAGGAAAAACTCGATAAGAGTAAATGAACTTCAAGCAGTGAGAGAAAGGCAAGATCGTAGAAACGATGTGAGTTTGTGCCGATCACTTGGTGATCGATCGTGAAAACATGACACTAAGAAGCTTAAAGACAATGAGCGATTGTCTAGCAAGCGATAGGAACTCTTATAGATAGATCGTCAAAGTACAAGGTTCCTATGCTATTACAAAGAATTATCAAAAACAATAAGAGGAGAAATCACTCGCCGTCGTCCGAAGCTCGAGTCTTCTTCTTGAAATCCGCCGAGCAATCACCGGAGGGTCCAGCAAGAAAATTTATAAATCCTTTTTGCGCAAAACCCGGATTTCCTCTTGATCTTCCGGTCTATGCGGATGTAACTCATGCCGATAGCCTGCACTCGATTTCTTCTTCGATAGACTTTGTGATGATAATGCCTTTAGCAAGCCATGGGAGGAGGATATCTTCCGAATGCAAGTGCTTTCACGATGAATGTTCGGCTTCTTTCATGATAGGGCAAGAACCGTTCTCCGAGTTCCGAAAAACTTCATTAAAACACTCTTCGAACAGCTTGATCAGCCGGAATGTCTTTCGGATAGAAGCCCCATACATACGCATTTTTAACAAACATCTCTTTGAGAGTCTCCCATTGATCATTCAGATCAGCAAGGTACCCATTTGTCCACACGAGGTGCGGGAATCGGCTTCATACGAGGAGTTCTCGATAGTAGTCCTCCCGTACCTCGATCCTCCGGGTATCTATTTTCTCGGATCGACGCCGGCTTATCGATAGGCTTTTCATTCTTGCCGAGTCAGCCATCCTTTTCTTCTCACGGAGAGCGGCCGCTCTAAAGTGTCTCCCTCGTCCGAGACTCGGCCCTTGCAACGTCGCCTCCTGTGTCGCTTGATCTTCTTCGCTATCTCGCTCGAGTGTAAGAGTAGATATGGGAATACTCGAGCAAGTAGCTTTGATTTTAGTCGGAAGAGCCTTAGCAAAATCTTCTTGGGCTTTCTTCTTTTGCTCTTCGACCGTATTAATGACCTTTCTCTTTCCTTTGCCCCCGATAGCTTTGCCCTTAGGCTTTTTTCGCCGCTTCCCCCGCCTCCTCTAGCCGACGCTCCCGGGTCCAGCCTTGTCTTGCAGCTCATGGGCTATTCCGAGGTCGAATGCCTCTTGCTCCGCTTTTGATTTAAACTTCTTGGACCGGGAGGAAGGAGTAGTGGATTCAGTGAGCGATTTCCTTCCCGGCCCTGCGGCAGCTGCTGAGACTCTTCTTCTTCACTGGCTCTTCAAGGAATTGAGCGATTTCGTCTATGCGCACTGAAGAGAAGATGGGGGTGGCTTGTAGTGGGAAATCAAGGAGAAGGACCTCGTAGATGTACCTTCTCGAGTAGATGGTCCCGCCTCCGGAGCCTCGTTCCCCCCGAGTCTCGCGGCCGAGGGCTCGCTCGGCCGAGGAGGGTCCCCGCCTCCCGAGCCTATCCCTCAAGGATCCGGACGCCACCGTATCCGTATCGAGTTCATCTTTCACAATATCTTCCCCCTTTTTGGCATCAACAATATTTGCCAGGAGGTGCGGATAGCTTTTACGCCCCGCTCCGGGATTGTGCATGAATCTTTGATCCGGGTAACCTGTGTCATCAAAATCACCGACCAAGTTGCAGGAGTTTTCCCAGCCTTTCTCCCCGACGCCTCTAGATTTCTTCAATCGAGCGGCCGACTCCCCGACGGAGTTTCAGCAGAGCTTGATCATTTGATTCTCGTTATTTCTTTCTCCGAACGGCTTTTAAGGCCTCAAATTGTTACTTGATGGGCCGTTTGAAGAGAAATGGTTGCTATCTTATTTCTCTCATCTATGAAGCTCAACCTGCTTTCACGGCCTCGAGTCACCGCCCGAGAAAGTTTTATGCCGAGCGGCAAGCAACCGCCGACTCGTGCCGTTAAATCGGCCTTTTGAGCACTTAGTGGCCTCGCTCAACTATCTCCTTGAAATCCGGGCCGAGAAGCCTCTTTAGGAATCGAGATGTCGGCGGCCAACTTACTTAGAGCTTTGTTCGAGCCTTCGTGTACTTCTCCCATTTGATATGAACATCTTTGGCTAGGAGTCGATTTTTCTCACCTTGGCGTTTGATAGCCCCTGCTGACGTAACGTGAGGATACGGAACCGACGGGTTGTGATCTCGATAAGAGCCGGTTCCGAGCCTCTCGCTCGGAGAACGAGATCAACCGCTCCCTACCGTACTTCCTGTGGAGCGCCAGCAGCCTCACCGATGTGACTACGGGTGGTGTTGGGCTCTTCTTTTTGGGGAGTTTGTCCCTCCGCAGATTCTCCCCGTGCCCGCTTCCTTGGGTCCGCCATCCATCTCCTCATCTTGATCATCATTATCACCTTTATCGGAAGGTCGAGACGGGGCGAGTCAGCTTTCGACGGAGCTCTCAAGCTCGAGCAAATAGAGCATTCCGCCTCTCAAATCTTTGAAGGAAGCCACATCACCGGCTCTCCAAATCCAATCTTGGCTTGGAGCTCTTGCTCCTCCGTCGCAGCTCATTCCGTGACCGGCTGGGATTTGGTAAAGTCAATAAGAATGTCCCAAATGCAGGTAAACCTTAAGAGCATCCGCTCTTGTCCTTACGCTATTTCAACCAGATCTGCGTGCTCAAGCAATTTCGGTATCTCTTGCCGAATCTCGACCGGCAAGACGCAATGAGTGGTGTCGCTTGTTGTCCACTCAAGCAGTAGGTTCAGCGACGGTTCCCTCTTGTCGACTCGCTTCCTCGTAGCCGATCACTTGGATCTTGTCCTTGATTGCCGCTCCCTCGATTCCAAGATCTGATCGAGTAGTTGCTCCTCTTGAGTAGAAGGAGGAGCCGGCTCAATAATGGTAAGTGGCCGAGCCACCGTGACCTCAAGCAGGTCGAGTCTTAGCCAACCTCCTCTTCTTTGGCACTTGGACAGATGTGGGGCAGAGCGCACGCAGCTCTCTCTTCGGCTATGTGGCCCCTTGCCAATAGATTTCTCAAAGCGTCGCCTTTGTTTGGAATTTGATTAACTTTTTGTCAAAGTAGTTGGAATCTTCAAAGGCTGAGTTCCTCTGAACTATGTTCTCTATTAGAACGGACATCTTAGTTCCGAACAATAGTTTACCCACACCGGCTATCTTCCTTACTCCAAACGGGTAATGTTGTGAACTTCGAGCATGTGCCTTCATCTCGAGTAGTATAGTACTCGGCCCAGCCTCACTTCGTGCCGTCATCTATTGCCATCATCACCGAATCCGTGGCTTGGATAGCTGATCATATGATCCAAACGAACTAGTCGGGATGTGAGATACCACATAGGCTAAACCTCTGTACTGAGGTAGCAGCAGGTTCCTTGGGAGAGCGGTTTTGAATGTCACATCCTTGCGTCCACATAATTTTTGGACATATGTATTGATCTCCTTCTCCTTGTATCCGATCGGAGAAACTCCGGTGTTGGGGAGATCGAGAATAAGTGCTAGAGCGTCGTTTATGCCGAAAGTATGAACAAACGACTCCCATTCATCCGGGGCCGACTTCCTTCCGATATGAGAAGGACGACTCCTCTCCTCCCGAAGCTGGGAGACTTCCGGCTGAAGTAGACTTCAGCGACTGACGGGGAGATAAGAGCGGGGGTGCTTCGATACCACCGTCTCTAACCCAGAACGCTCCAAAGCATCAAACATAGGTTCCAGATACGGGATAGCTACTTGGCGGAAGGCCAAGGTAGGCTCGAAGAGAATTCTGGAAGCTATTATCTCCTCAATGTTGTCTCGGTGTTTGAACGTCCGCCATTGAAATCTCGCAAAACAACATATTAGCACTTGAAAATAGAGTAAGTCAAGTAGTTGCAAGCAGCGATATCTCGATACATTACCGTGTATTTGAGCTTGAAGAGATGCGAAAGCAAAGTTGTTTAAGAGATTTGGATAAGAAAACAGATTTGCGAGATAAGCTCTTGAGAATATGAAAATGGCGAAAAGTGAGGAGTTGATAGAAGATGAAAGATTTTGTATATTAAGCTTGATCTTTAGTTTTTATCGAACGGTTCAAATTTAATCTTTCAAAATCAAGGGGCGGCTAAGATTAAATGTTGTAAAAGGAATGATTACAATAGCCGCCAATATTATAGATATACGTAATAAAGGTAATGGAGAAGACATGCATTAAATGCGCGATGAGAGCATTAATTACGCAGCGAGGGGTCCCGCCGACCTTTCCTTAAACCTTAAACATAATAAATGGTAAGAAATAAATGCTCCTTAATAACTGAATGTAAGCGACTGATACATTAAATGCGGCAAGCTTCTGAACAATTTAAGTAACGATACTACGCAAACCTCTTCAGCTGAACTTATCAGATGGTTACCATCATTTATCAAGAGGATGGTTGTGCCGACGACCATGTTCCCCCCTTGCGCGTACAGGCGCATCTCCCAACCGAAGTTAACCGTACTAAGTTTCCTCGACCCGCCGTGGCCGAGTCCTTACCGATACCAAATGTTGCTAAGTATATCATAATCGTAGTTGGCTTCTACCGACTTGTCTCAGCAGGATCCAAAGCAGACCTAGCTCAACCGATAGTTCTCTCGAACCTCGTTCTCGCCAGCGGCTTGGTCAAGATGTCTCGCCCTTTGCTTATCGGCATGGGATTTTCTCCATTCTCGATGTCCTTCTTCTCGACATGGTCTCGATGAAGTGATGTCGAATATCCACGTGCTTGCATCTCGTATGCGTAACCGGGTTCCCGAGTTATAGCTATTGCATCGGTGGAGTCACAAAGTAGACGGGCACTTCATCCCGAAGTTATACCATAATCTCTCAATTGTTGTCGAAGCCAAAGGATTCGGGCACAAAGAACTTCCCGCAGCCATGTACTCGGCTTCAAGAGTGGACGTAGCTACCGAAGTCCGTTTCTTTGAAAACCACGATATCGCCTTGCCGCCTAGGAACCGACATGTTCCCGAAGTTGATTTTCGATCTATCCCGCATCCCCGCATAATCGCATCGAATAACCCGTTAGTGTTAGATTATCATCGCAGGATACCATAACCCAAAGATCGCGTGTTCCTCTTAGATATCGCAGAATCTTCTTCGCTGAGTCTAGATGACTTCGCTTGGGATTCGCCCTCGAAATCTTGCGCATACACCTACAAAGATAAGTTATGCCAGTCGGCTAGATGTTAAATAAAGTAAAGAACCAATAATAGCTCTATAATCGCAGAGTTAACGTAAGCTCCCTCATTGTCTAGATCGATTTTAAAGTTTGTGTTCATGGGGATCTTGATCGGCTCGGCCGGAATCACACCGAATCTTTTGAGAAGATCTCGAGTGTATTTGGCCCGATTGATGAAAATTCCTTCACTGATCGCTTTACTTAAAATCCAAGGAAATAATTCATCTCTCCCATCATAGACATCTCGAATTTCTCCTTCATCATTTTCTCAAACTCGCCGACATACGACTTCATTTCGCAAACCAAAAATGATGTCGCCCACGTAGATTTGCACCAAAGAGAATGTCATCTTCCCGACTTTATGCTGAATAGGGTGCGATCTACCGTCCCCTTTCGAAAACCTTTTCAAGTAGAAAGTCTCGATAGGGTATCATACCAAGCCCGGGTGCTTGTTTTAACCCATACAGAGCTTTCCTAAGTCTCGTACACTCGATGTCCCCGCCGAAAGCCGAGTGGTTGTTCAACGTAGACTTCTTCCTTCGCACGCCGTTCAAAAAAAGCCGACTTCACATCCATCTCGATATACTTTAAAACCTTGATGTGTCGCATATGCTAGAAAAGACGAATGGCTTCCAATCCGGCGATCGGAGCGAATGTTTCATCAAAGTCAATTCCTTCAACTTGACCGTAACCTTGCAACTAGTCAAGCTTTATTTCGACAATGACGTTGTTTTCATCTCGCTTGTTCTTGAAGACCCACTTTGTTCCGATCACGTGCCGATGTCTAGGTCCGTCAACAAGCTCCCATACTTCATTTCGCACGAATTGGTTCAGCCTCTTCTTGCATGGCTATGACCCGGCCAAGATCTTTAAGTGCATCCTCTATCGATTGAGGTTCATCTCGTAGACGTAAAAACAAGAGTAAAGTGAGCTTCGCCTTGACTTAATCTTGATCTTGTCCTTATAGTAGCCGACTGGATCTCCAATGATTAGATCTCGAAGAATGAGCATCGAGCCACGAGCGTCTCGAGCCGGGCTTCTTCTTCGATACTACTTCGCACGACCGTAGGGAGTATTAGGCATTTCGCAGGTACCGTTCCGCGATCGAAGCAATTCAAGAAGAAGATTAGGATCTACCGAGTTTCCCGTGTTCGGGGGCATTTAGCTCAGAACATTTAACGCTCCCCCGAGTTTATATTCTCGGTAGAGGTCTCGCTACCACGGGGCTTCCTCATCGACCATTGTTACCCGTTGTTGATTCTGCTCGGAGAATCAACCGGGCCGCCTACATTGCTTGTCGATCGAGTCCGAATTTCATCATCGTCCGACTCATCATCCCAACAATGCCGGATCTTCTCGCCTTTATTATTCGGCCCGAGATCCCGTAGCTTGCCGCCGACATCTTCAATGTTTGGCTCAAGATCTTTCCTATCTTCAAGAACAAACTCATCAAAAACAACATGAGGGCTTTCCTCCACGCAAAGAGTCCGATAGTTAAAGACTCGAATGCTTTGTCGACCCGAGAGTATCCTAAGAATACTCCTTGATCAGATTTGCCGCCAAAGACTTTCAACCGATCTTTCCCATTATCATGGATAAAGCAAGGACACCAAAAATATGGAAATGAGAAATAGAAGGAATTCTCCCTTTCCACAGCTCGTAAGGCGCCTTCATGTGTTGCATTGTAAGCAAGTGAGCGGCTCGAGTGTAGCAGGCCGTGCCGGCAGCAGCATCCGCCCAAAACTTTGAGGGTAGTCCAGTAGTCCGCTAGAGCGTTCTTGCCGCTTCTTTGAGTGTTCTGTTCTTTCGCTCGCAAGTCCGTTCCCGCCGAGGGGTGCGTGCACGATGTCTCGTGCCGAATTCCCTCTTTATCGCAAGCACTCTTTAACTACCGAAGTTTAGAAACTCGTTCCTCCGTCTCGAGCGTATCCTCCGTATCTTGATGTCCTTTTCCACACCGAGCTTTTTCGAAGAGATTAGGCAGACTCGGCCTCGAACATCGACTTATCAGCGATGAAGATGACCCAAGTATATCTCGAGTAGTCGTCTATGACGACTAGGGCATACTTCTTGCCTCTTATAGTCACCGGAGAGATTGGCCCGAAAAGATCCATGTGGAGCACTCAAGGATTCCATCATGGAAGGTGAAGGAATAAGTGGATTGCTCTTCTTTGTTCCGCTTTCCCTTCGTGCATGCTTCACAATTTCTATCTTTGATAAAAGATTCCTTGGGCAGCCCTCCGACTTTAGAGTTCTTTGCGAGCTTGTTCATAGTCTTGAAGTTCAGAGTGGCCGAGTCTCTTGTGCCATAGCCACCGACTTGTCACTTGATTTAGTCCGTGCAAGCAAGCAAGCCTCGTGTTCTCGCGGTTTTCCAGCTTTGCAACATAGATGTTCTTCTTCCGCGAGCCCGACAACACCGTTTTCCCCGTAGATTTGTCAACAACATCACGTAAAACCAGCGCCAAAGATAACTCTATTAAGATTATCACGCACTGATCGACAGTAAAGGAGATTATGTTGAAGTCCTTCAACATATGTTACTCTTGAACCGAGGCAAGCCCCAATGTTCAGAGTTCCATATCCCCTTGTGTAGCCTTTGGAGTTGTCACCAAACTCACCTGGGACCATCTTCTTGTACGTAGTTGGTCGCTGTGGCTCTTCGATGTGTCATGTGTCTCGAGCAAACCGCCGTCCACTATCCAAGTGGTCCTTATGCACCCGCAAAACGTAAACATTTTTAGGTACCCTTTGGTTCGCCTGGGTCCTTACATGTTAGCGGGTGATTTCGGAACCCGGATCTCGCTTAGGAACCTTAGAAGTCTCGAGACTTCTTCTTCGAACCTTGTCGCCTTCTCTCTCTTTAGGACTTGGAGATACTCACTTCTTGTTGACTTTCGGGGTTCGTGGAGCTTTCTTCATCTCGAGTCTTAGCGCTTCTCCCGACCCCCGGGCTTATAGTAGTATGAACCGCACCGAGCCGGATGCTCATACAAAGGGTTCTCTATAACGCTTCCGCCCATCTCGACCTTCTTGGTTCCCCCCGAGTTTGATCGTGGTGTCCCGGGGCCGGAACCATTGGTCACCGCTTCTTCGGTCGCTCAACCGAGGTGAAATAATTTTCTCGCTTGTTCTTCGCCCGAGGCGGAGTGACAAGCAGCTTGTACTTTCCCTCCGACGAACCTATCGGCCGCAAGTCCGAGCTCTTGGAAGTGGAAGCTTCATGTTTGTAGCCAAGGCCTTCCTTCACAACAAGCTTGGCCGCCGTGCTCGAGCATATTTTCCAACTTCTCCTTAGCTCCAAGGTGCGTATCGTCGCCATCGGGCCCTCTCCGCACTTCGTCACTTCTTCCGAGTGAATCATAATCCTTCGTACGCTCCGAGAGCTTCCGACCGAGTTGAGCTATTTCAATCTCTTTCTCGAATTATCCTTGGTCGAACCGAGATCTAAGTCTCTTGAAGCCGAGACTTAGTCATAAGAGATTTAATCTCTTCCTCGAGTCTCGCCACTAGATCCACCGACTCAAGAGAGACCCGACAATCGAAGAAAGTCTCCGATTTTCAGCCTTTTACCGCTCAAGTTCCCCGAATCGTTCACTGAACTCTCGCTCAACCGAACCGCTCCTCTAGTAGTTCATCATACGCTTGCACAACGTCTAGAGGATCATCTCGTGATGTAACATGTGTCGTGTGTGCTATGTGAAGAAGAGGTTGTTTTAGGTTTAGAGTTTACCTCAGCCTCTTCTCCCCGCCATCAAGCAGCATTCGGCCGACTCTTCGAGACTTGTATTTGTTTCCTCAACTCGCGACGAATGCGGCTTCGTCTTCGTGAGGAATACATGAAAGTATCCTCTTCAATTGAAGTTGCCGGATATCTCTCCGGCTATGTAGCCCCGCCTTCGTTTGGGCGAATTTTTCTCTTCTCGGCTCGTCGTTCGCTCTTTGAGCACCGAGAGTTCTGGGACAATGACCGATAATGTCCCTCCTTTTTGCAGCTTATAGCATGTAGAGACTTTGCTCGTCGCGTCGCTTTTTCCGACCGAGTCCTTTGAAGGACTAGCAAGCTTCATGCTCGTTTTCCTACATTCAGTGTAGAATTAGATTCTTCCCTTTTTTGATAATCTTTCTTACCCGAGGGTGAATCTCTCGTGATACTTCTTCAGCCTTCCCGACTCTCTCCTTTTCTCTTTGGTATTTGAGAGCCATCGCGAGCCGATCGCCAGCAGATATTTCGGATGACTTTGTTTCACCAAGCACGCCTTGCACGTGAAGTATTTTTTGTTTCCGGGCTTTTGTCGACAGTTGCCTTGAAGGCATGATCAATGTCGGGTGTCACCGGAGCACCGGAGCATCTCTCGGGGTAGGCTATGCCAAATTCCTCCGTTTTTAGTTCCAAAAGATAACATCAGAGTTAGAGAATTTAGATCGAACGTCTTAGATAAGTAGCAAATGGAAGCCACTTCGCCGAGGTAACGCTCTTAAGATCTTGGTGTTCATCTCTTTATTGGTGAACATCCTCCCCAAACCCATTGATAACGTTGACTTGGTTTGTGAACCTAACACCGAGCTCGTCAATCGTCTCATTTAGCTCCATAGTAAGGGCGCCGAACTCTCGGGGCTCTAGTTCGAGCTTGTTCTCCTTAATCTGAGGGGTTCCTCGGCTCAAGATGTACCGAGCATCCCATAGCTCTTTTGTCGTTTTACAATCTTGCACTCGTCGAGGTGTGAGTCACCGAGCGTAGTCAAGCATAGCGTTTCGTGCCACTCTGGTCTAGATTGTGCAGCCTTTTTCTCTTCAGTGTGAAGGCAGATTTGTCTTTGGGAATCTTTGCACCTGTCCCGTGCTCCTACGCCTTCTCCAAAGAAGCAAATACGACGCCGTCGATCATGGGGATTATGGGTCCTATTTCAAGAACATCCGCCATGCTGCCGTGGAGTGACGTAAGATGTGCCTCCATACGCACGCGCCAAACCGTATAATTTTCAATGGAGAACATCGGCACCATCCGAATACCCGACATATCGACATGTTGCAACGAGTATAGGGATGAGATGAAGAGATGCTTGTGCAGAGAAAACGCTTCGGGATCGGGCTCGAGAGGACCAAGATTACGTAACCGGCGATCGCTGAACACCGTGTGCCCGATACCAATTGTTGGTCCGGGAGATGAAAAGTCGTGTAGAAGGGGGGGGTGAATACACCCGAGCTCGTTTCTTTTTCGCTTGAAGGTCACTGAAGCCGATGTTTCGCAATCGATGAACAGCGCCAAATAAGCCTTCGATCACTGGGGTCAAAGTGAGTCGCCTTCGAGCTCTTCTATCGATCGATGTCGGCATTACGAAACTCAACCGTGACCGTAGTGCGGATAAGTTGTTAGGCCCGGAGTCGTCTCTTTTGAAAACGTGTTTTCGCAATGTAAAGTCTTTTGGCTGTGCGCTTTTTAAGATACGTTTTATGCAAGCTGATGATTTAAAATTGGATTAAATGCAATGCGATAAAACAGTAAATAACACAAATAATTTTTAACGTGGTTCGGATAACAAATCCTACGTCCACGGTCCTGAACTCAGCAGGAGAAACTTGTTGATTAATCTCGAGCAAGTCTCAAGAAGGAAACCGTACGCAGTGACGCATCCTTCTAAGTTATAGTCCTTAGTGACTTTTACAATCCAAACCTAAGTTTAGAAGGGAGAGAATATTCTCCAACTGAGAAGGAGTTCTTACAACAAGAACGATTCACTAAATGTGAACTCCTTCGAATCTAAGCTATGAATCTAGCAATGAGCTTAGTTTAGAGAAGAAAGGGATCAAAGAGCTCTAGAGAGATGAACTACAAGAAGTGTTCTATGAAAACTAGTTCGTCTCTGGATAAGCTTGAAGGTTCTAGAGCGTTGTGAGCTTGAATGATTTCCCTTGATTTCGCGTATATTCCTCTTTTTGTGAAATCTTCAAATCCTTCTCTATTTATAGCTGTGAGTTGTGGCATATGTCCGTTGGAGACGATGATGCCACGTGTCACAAGCCTCCAAAGAAAACGGCCATAAATCCGAGCTAGTTGCAAAGCAGGCGCTTAATGCACTCGCTCATGAGAGCAGCCTTTTACCGTAGAGTAGGTAAGCGTTGTCGGCTTCTCATTGGTCGAGGTTTGTGGTTGGTGAGAGTGTCGAGCTGACCGCTCAAACAACCTCGTATGTCTTCCTCGCCGAACTATTCGAAAAGACTTCAGTGCGAGTGGTCGCTCGTCGTCGGGCAAGTAGACCGAATACGTCTCTCGTCTTCTTCGGCCGAGTCGTCCGACCGATGAAGTGAGCTTCGATAGTCGGGCTGGTCGATCGCGAAGGTATTGTGCTTGCATAGGTTCTTCCGCCGACGACCATCACCGATAATGTCTTCTACCGAGATCGAGTAAGCCGATGCGCCGTCTCCAACTGAAGTTTAGCATTCAGCCTTCGACGAAGAACGCAAGCGATTACACCGGACGACATGGGGTTTCGAAAAGTATCTTCAAGCAGAAGATCGGCTCAACAACTACCCCGTACAAGTGACTTAGACAAAAAAATAAACATAACATCAAGTCTAACCTATACATCAGCTAATCCTATCGACACACTAATCTACTGATATCAGCTCGGTTTTGGGATCTTCAATTCCATAGTACTACTATGATTTCCCCCAATTTCTTTTAACCCTAGAACAGCTGAGTATCAATCTACTGACTCATATCCAACACATTATAAGGTTTATCATTCAGCTCGGGTTTTGGGATCTTCAAATCTTATCATACTGAATCTCATACCCAACAGGAATTGAGCTACCTTCTATTCCCTCAAGGTCGAAAAGGTGAAAATTGATATACTATTGTGGTGGTGACATAAAAAGGTGTGTATGATAGCTTCTGTTTTTTCTTTCTCCCTTTTTATATAAATCAAAATGGGAAAATTTGTCGTATCTTAATATGTAATCGTATATTCTAGGACCGGAGGTGACACTTCGGAAATAAGGCTACTTTAGGAGGCTATTAGGCTCCGGGGCAATTTAATGCGTCTTGTCACTGGGACGCTGGAGCACTACATAAAAAAGGGTGCTTCCTCGACGTGCTATTTTAATCAATAATATGTGATGAAAGTTTCAAATAATATCGTAGTCATTTAGCGTAATGATTTGTACTGAGGTTTAAAGTTGACTCCGCGGATACAGATACTCATATTTTCAGGCATTAAATGTAGTGTGCGGATGCCAAGCTAACAGTAAGCGATTCTAGATAGCTGATAATAATATATCCAGTTGTGAATACTTCAAATTATCAGCACCTTATCATTAGGTGTTACTGGGCATACACGCTGACTGCGTGTACGCCTCGTCAGTGAAGATATGTCGCAGACGAACAGTAAATGACCCTCATCACTGTGTACGGAATTGTCATTGGGAATCTGTCGGACACGCACAGTAAATAACCCTATTACTGAGAATTTGTTTGACACACATAGTAAATGACTGTATTACTGAGAATCTATCGGATACGCACATTAAATGACCATATACTCGAGAATATGTTAGGCACACCTAGTAAGTTTATCGTAACCCCATCGCAAATGATCGCGTGTGGACCTCTTGATAATATTTATAGAGGTTCTTACATCTAATTATCAATACTCTATCATTAAGTGTTACTGGGGAGGCACGCTAAGTGTGTGTGGGTATCATCACTGACCTATCACTCTCGCCTAATAGCCATCATATCCTTAGGTTTTACTTACGTTTTTGGCTATAACTAATGATAGTACGAATTCTCAGTGACGAAGACCTTGCTTCTATAGTCAAATCAAAGTCTAATTGACGTAAATTTATCATCATATCGATACAACCTACTGACCTACCTCTTTCGTCATAGCCATCATATCCTTATGTTTTCCTAATGATAGTTCAAATTCTCAGTGACGGAGCTCGTGCTTATATAGTCCAACCAAAGCCTCAGTGGCGTTCAACTATATGTAAGTATGAATTACGTAGAAATATCCCATAATGTATTGCGCTTATTCAATCTATAAATTCACACACGCAGCATAATTTAAACAAGTAAATAATACCGTGTTCGTAAATTATAATGTCTATAGGTCCACATTAGCATATCACAAGATACATAAAATACACTCAACAACACAATTAAGGAATGGCTCACAGTACAACGCAAATCAAATGAGTAATTAACACACTCAACAATTTGAGTTACTAACGACGCCCTATTAATTATAGCGTTGGGAATGATAGTATATATATATATTTTGGGGGGCTTGTATATCTTGTGATTAGTGTTATACTATTAATTATATATTTTTGCGTCTTTTCTAATATATCTTGTGATTAATGATAAAAGAGGGAAGAGATTATTGCACCGCTATATCAACTGCCAAAGGTGAGTCTAAAAGTCGTGTCCGTTTGTATTCCATTGAGAATGGTATGCCGGTACGTCTGTTCTCCTTCATTTCTTATATATATTTCGCTAAGCACTTATATAGTTTATTTTTGCATCTTGCTTTTAGCATTCCTTTAAAACCACTTATAGAATAGCCTGAGTGATTACTACTGTAGTTTTTAATCAGTATAGCTGAGCGGGGGGGACTGTTTGATCTTGAGATTATCGCACACGAGATCTTCTCTTATCTGCCCGATGATATGATACTGAAATTAAAGTTGGTATGTACCTCATGGTTGGCATTAGTAACTGATCTGAAATTTCTTAGATTATATTACCTTCGTTCGGTTGGAATATTTCGCTCTTTTACGTAGGATAGATTGCTTTGTACATCTAGTGAAGATGATGTTAGGCCCGGAGACGGTGCTAGACTACCGGCTTGAGCGTGGGGCTCGCTATTAGGATTATCAAGCAATGTCTATCGGGTAGGCGGAACGCATTTCATATTTCATATCGGGTAAAGCGGAATGATTTCATATTTGGTATGGGTGACGATATCTCATATCGGGTAGGCGGAACGAGATTTCATATTTGGTCGACGGCCCGAATTTTATACCGTGACGGCAGTCCGGATTTGAAGTCGGGTCTCGATTATATCTATCTATTTATATCTTTGTAGCTTGTATGCAGCATAATGTGTAAACCATATTGAGTGATTTCGTCGCCGACGAAAAGTACCGCGAGGGTACAATTTTCAAAAGTCGGGATCGTAACCCAACAAATGATGCTCGACATCAGCAACTTTGTCGATATCTAAGCAATATCTATTGTCGTGGATAGGATAGGTAATGAAATCGTAGAAACAAAATCTCGAGAGTCAAACATTAAACGGGTTACGTAGAATATAGAAGAATGTGAAATTAATAATATCTAATTATTTAATGTTGGCTCCCGAGGTAAACATTCGTGTGTAGGGGGGTGAATACACTCGAAAAACTTTTCTCAACTTAGAACGCGAAAGTCCGATTTGAGATTGTCTCGCCGAATAAATTCAAGAGACCAGAAAATTGTTCTCGGATCGCGTGGATAGAGCGATTGACTATACCGAGGCTCGCTAGCCGACCGACGTCGAATTCGCACCGTTCAATAAAAGTTCGAATAGCGTGCGAAATAGTGTAGGCCCAATTCCGCTGAGTTGAAAATGTTTTTAATGAAAACTGCTTTCAAGAGATTAGTGAACTCGCTAAGCTTTTCCGAAACTCGTTGTACGATTTTGTAAACGGTCTTCAGTATGAACAAGAAATCAATGCAACAAGTAAATGAACACGACGATTTTAAAGTGGTTCGGATATCAACAATCCTACGCCCACCGTCCCGAAAAGACGGGAGACTATTTTATTATATCGAGTTAGTCTCGTTGGTTTGTGCACCGGACAAACACAACCTTGAAGATTATACCGAGCAAGTCCTGGGCCATAAGGATCAAACAAGAATGTTTGAGAAATTCTCCAACGTTCAAGGAGTTCTTTACAGCAAGAATAGTTCAAGATATGAACTCCTTCGGGTTCTAAGCTATGGATATTTCAAAGGAGCTTAGTTTAGAGGGAAAGGGAACAAGAAGAGGCTTCTAGAGTGAAGAACAATGAGGAATAATCTCTTCCGGGTTCGTGTTCTATCACTTGGATGCTCGAGGCTTTGATTCTATTAAGCTTGGTTCCCTGGAAAGCAAGTAGTCGCCTTACGCGTCGAGTATTTCTCAAGTTCTTGCGTAACGCTTGTGTTCTTGTTCGTTCAATGCTCGTAAATTCCATATATTCTTCGATTTGATTTTTCCCTCTATTTATGAGGTGAGCTATGGATTGATCCGTTGGAGACGAACCGTCTCACGTGTCACTCTCTTGGTGGTAGCTAATCGACTCTTTTAGAAATCGTGTACAGTCTTCCCTCTTTTTCGAGAAAGTAGTTGACTTGTAGCTTCTTCCGGAACTTTGACAAGCTTGACTGCTTGTCATTAGTCGAGGTGTAGAAAGTTGTTGAGAAATTCAAACTTCAAGGCGTATATCAAGCCGACTTCTCCGATGTGTACAACCTCGCACAACTCTACCGATTTAACATTGAGAACCTTCGACAATCAAGGAGACCGTCCGTGCCGTTGCCGAAGTCTCGACCTAGTGGTCCGCAGTATACTCCCGCCGAGTCCAACTCTCATCGAAGGTCAACTCGGAGTTCGATGAACTCGCTCCCGCTAAGTCCAAGCTCGACCGACTCTTTTAGGATGCCGCTCCCGCCGAGTCTAACACTACCGAATCGAACACATCTCGCATGTCGCTCCCGCTGAAGTCCAGCACTACTGAGTCTTCACTCTATGGTACTGAGGCGGATAATCTACTGAGGGTACAACAGACAGAACTTCTGAGCCTGGACCATGAAGAAGGAAAGTATACTGAGTCTGAAACTCTCATAGACCAAGGCGTTACAATTACAAAGGAATGGTTCACCTATCAAATTACGGTTTTGGGATCAGCCAAAACTTCTAAACAATCTACCGTTGAATCATCTCCCAACATTTAATATGACGGTTAGTGCAAGAAGTGTGGTCAAGCACGAAGCTGCGTAGACTTGTCAAGAAATGTAGAATTATATCGATATTGCCGTCAATGTCCCCTCGCTCTGGTCCCTCCGACGACTAGACTTCCTTAGCAAATGTAATTACCGGCAACGTGATCGCCGACCCCCTTAATATGGACCCACCCACGGCTAAACTTCCTTATCAAATATGATTACCGTCTGGGGTTCGAGGAATCCTAATTCGCCGAAAATTCCTTCAAATGTTGTTCGAGAAAAGCTTCGTAAAGAAGTCAACACATTCTTCCGGTCATATAAACGCGTTCCATTTGGATGTCTTGGTTATTGGATTATATGAAATGGCGATCGCACTCGAGTAGTCGCGGTGATAAGGGAACTTCCATAGTCTCGACGTTGTAGCCTCTCGAGCTATTGTCCGAATCGTACGATTTGAGTGAATGATCTTGCTCATTTCAATGATCATGTTGGTATTTGATAGTTCTTTTTTTCTTATTATGTAAAGCGCTTAAGATGAAGTCAATTTTGTATCGTGATATTCCGTAAATTATATTCTCGTACATTTATTTAATTTGCTTATACGAACAATACGCAAAGGGGTATGTGTATATAATTTTATGTGTACATTTAATTTAATGTGTGTCTAAGTTAGTGCAAGAAGTGTGGTTAGTAACGAGCCGCGTAGACCTCGTCACTAAAATGTAGAAATATGTTGATATTCTCGCGTTGTTCCCTCGCTCTGGCCCCTCCGACTGCTAGACTTCCTTAGCAAATGTAATTACCGACAACGCGATCGCTGGCCCTCGACACGGACCCACCCACAAGCCTAAACTTCCTTAGCAAATATGATTACCGTCTGGGTTCCGCAATCCTAATTTCGCTGACGCTCCTTCAAAGTTGTTCTCGAAGAGCTTCGTAAAGAAGTCAAGCACGTTCTCCCGGTCGTATATATACATTCCATTGTGATGTCTTGATTATTGGATTATATGAAATGGCGATTGCACTCTTGTAATCGCAGTATAAGATGAATTTTGTAGTCTTGGCGTTGTAGTCTCTGAGCTGTTGTCTAAACCGTAGGATTTGAGTGAATGATCGTGGCCGATTTGAATGATCGTATTAGTAGTTGATAGTTCTTTTTCTTATTATATAAGGCGTGTAAGATGAAGTCAATTTTGTATCAGTATATTCTGTAAATTGTATTATGTATATTAATTTAATTTGTTGATACGAACAATACGCAATGGGGTATGTGTATATAATTTCTAATTTATAAGCATAATATAATTAATCTACATCCACAGCATTAGCACCGTTGCAGGCTTACTATCTATATACATTCATTAGTACAAAGGAAATAGGGACAACCTATAAGGGGTCATAATAGAGGTGAATTTAGTTCTTCTTTGCATTCCCATTGACCACAAGCTACCTAATCTGATAGTCTGCGATGGTACACGAGTATGGAATATGTATATTCTGTTGCAGATTTGCAGTAAAACTTTTTCTTCGCAGCATGTCATGGGTGATAGTATAGTGGTAGCATACACATTCTCTGCCATGACGTCCTCCATTACTGCAGGCTCGTACTAGGAAAAAATGATTAATCGCAGATCTATTACTATCTTCCATTCGTTGTTTGGTAGTAGCATCCATGATTTCAGACCCCGTTCCGTAGCTGCAACAAAGTGAACTGTGCCACTCATTTAACCTATACATACTTCGGGTAGGTAATCAATCAGAGGAGAACCAGCTAATGGAGATTTGATAAGATATGGCGCTTCTGCGATACATCTAGCACCATCAACTCCTGATTATAGGTCAACCAATATACGCGGTTCCTATAGCCAAACTATTGTTGAAAATTAAAGTGTCAAGTGAGAATAACTGCCCTAATGTATTGCCCCATCCGCTTGTGCTTGACTGATATATATTAAATGCGAATCTACCGTCATTACGACCATGTAAAGGGGTCATGGCTACCACCTGGTATCCCATGACATTTGCATCGTTATTATCCTCCACAACTGTAAATTTTATTACATGTGTAAATATATCCAGCCACGACAATTCTATACTCTGTTTTGTTAGTGTGTTGCAGATGTAAATACTTGGTGTGGTTGTTTGTGGGAAGCATAAAAGCCTTAATTTTGATGACATGACTATCACAGAAACCAGGAGAAACGATAAAGAGTCGGGACGTACCACCAGTGATGAAGCGGAGATATCCATATCAATCACTACATTATTCTCTTCGTGGATCTCTGACCACGAGTCGAGATCTTGTACTAAGAAACCATCTGCTTCCTTCCCTAAAAGTGTATGCTTTTCAAAACGGATGGGGAGCTTACAATCTGCAACCATTCTCGACACACCCATTTGATTCGGCGTAATGTTTTAGCAGATAGCCGCTTTAGTATCGACCGCGAGACGTCCGCTTCTTCTGGCCAGGACATTGGCATTCTGTCTAGATTTTATGTAGGAATTGAACTATTTTCTATTCACTCAATCACGCCCCTAGATTTTGTGAAATAGTTTGCTCCTAAACAATAGTGCCGATGGCTTGCAGGTTGTACTGTATCGCTGCTTAAATCTTATATATATAAAAACCAAACGATTTCAATTCCAAATCATTTTCAATTTCAGCTCAATTCAACTCAATTGGAATTTCATTAAATTGAGGGTAAATATATAAGATATATAAGATTATGTCCCTCAATTTACGCTCAATCATGAAAATAATTTTAGAATGATTCTCAAATTACGCCCATTAATTGTTAATAAATTAAATTTATTAGAAATGAGTAATTACTTGGTTTTCTCAATTTACGCCCAATCATGATAATATTTTAGAAGGATTAATTGTTAATATTAATATTAATATTTTGAAAATATCCCTCAATTTACGCCCAATCATGCTAAATCTAATATTTTATAAAATATAATTAAAGAAATTCAAAGCACAACTTTATATGATAAATCAATTTCGGATCTATTAATTTTTAAAAAGTTTTATGTTGAATAACCGCTCCTCAAGGTTAATTATATATTAAAATTATATGTAATAATCTTAAGGAACAAATTAGACTAGATTATATCGCCCAATCATGCTAAATATAATATTTATAAAATATAATTAAATAAATTCAAATCACAACTTTATAAGATTAATCAATTTCGAATCTATAATTTGTTTACAAGGATTATTTAAAAGTTTTATGTTGAATAACCGCTTCTTCAATGTACGCATAATGATGTTAAAAAGGTTAATTATATATTAAAATTATATGCTAATAATTTTAAGGAACAAATTAGATTATATTACTCCCTCCGTCCCGGATTGAAACGCCCCCTATTCTATTTCGGGGTGTCCCGGATGAAACGCCCCTTATTCCTTTTTTGGAAATAATTAGTCATCTAATTACTTTATGTGAGACCCATAATATTAAATCTAATTTACCCACTACCACACACCTACCCATAAATTACCATTCTTTACTTCTAAAGTACAAGCGGGTCACCATTCTTTACTTCTAAAGTACACCGCATAAATTACCGCGCCGAAAAGAAAGAGGACATTTCATCCGGACGGAGGGAGTATATCTTATATATTTACCCTCATATATATAATAAAATCATAAGCCTAAAAATCTTTCACGCCATTTCAAAACTCTCACATATTTGAAAGAAAAAAACTTGGAAGTACAAAATGGTTAATATTTGGTCCATCATCGAGGAGTCGGATTGAATTCAACGAGTCATTTGCGATGAAACTTCGACCGATCCGTGCATACGAGATCCCTTCATTCAACAAAAAAAGATGTATCAAGTATATAGTGTGTTTTCCACGATGCAAATATATGCCTCATTCAAGCAATTGATTAGCTTAATATTTCAAATAACCCATATTTCAAGTAATAATATGAAAGTTAAAATATTGGTTACTACTAATAATGATATTGTTGCTCACACATATAATATTTACTTTTTTTATCTTCTCCCATTTTCTTTTTTGGATTGTCCCATAAATCTTGCCCCATTTTTCTTAAAAAAATCAAAATCGCTACATCATGGTATAAATTGTTCTTAATAGTTCTTTGAAATAATTTAAAAAACTATCAAGGATTTAATGGGGCGATTTTTCGATGGCCTATAAGGTAAGATGAGCGACAATCTTTTTATCGTGAGCAACAAGATATTTTAAAATATATTGTAATATGTAATCATGTGTATATATTCTACTTAATTTTTGAATAATCATATTAGCATGATTCTCAAAGTTAATACTCCCTCCGTCCCATCGAACGCGCTCATTTCTTTTCGCACGTAGACAAGGAGAATTGTTGGGGATGTGAGTGGAGTGATGGGCCCCATAAAAAGAGAGTGAGATAATCGCGTAAAAATTTGCTTTTTTGGAAACAAGAATGTATTGAAATGGGACAAACTAAAAAGGAAAAACGAAGCACAGCATTTCGTTGGGACAGAGGGAGTATAAACCATCAAATTAAATTAATTTTATATATTAATTTAGTATTTAGAACTCTAATATACATGATATAATATATATATATATATATATATATATTATTCAAGAAATTTTACTTTATAACGAATTTATAATTTTTTTTTGTGCGTAGTATGGGTGTTATTCTAGTGCCATTAAAAGGCGTGCCTTTAACTATTATACAATAAGTTCTATTTATTCAATTCAATTTACTTAATGCCGACAACTTCATTATTATAGGGATCTAATGTAATTAATTAATATTGATCTACATTTTGAGATTCAAGTTGTATATTAATATTGATATTAATATAATACTATTTATTATAAAAATAAATAACTAATATATTTCATGTTATAAAATACTATTGAAATCTTATTTACAAGTTTCCCCTAGGATGTTTGTTATAAAAGCAAACATAACTGCAACTCAAGAAGGCATAACTAGGGCATTATATGTTTGGTGAAATATATCTAGCATAGTACAAAAACAAGATTCGCTTATTAGCATAACCTAGCAATTACTACTATTAAACTACACAAAGATACAAGATCAATTTTCATGGCGTTGTTCTTCCTCATTTTAGCATCTGGATCACTCAAACACCAAAATACTCGATGATAGATCGTGTATTCTGACATCCCATAAAACAACAGCACGATCATCCATCTTAATGACTTGATCCACTGATGCTTAAGTCCATCGATCGTTTGAAGTTAACATCAATGGTAGTGTTTCTCGGACAAGTTCCAAGAGTTGCAGTTCATCTCAGACAACTTGAAACTGCTCCATTTAGTACCAGAGGCTTCCTGCACCTCCACCTTGGGCAGCTGCAACTTTTCTCGCCATGTATAGGTCAGGTTTGCGCTGCAGTCCTTCACCGATGTACTGAGCAGCAGGCACGGTAGGATTCCTCGTGCGCTGTTCTTTCGCATCTACCGGCACAGCTGCTGCTGCCGCTCCACGGTGGTTGTTGTATCGCGGTGCAGGCCTGGTTATCTTCCCGGGCCGTGCAGCTGCCCTTGCTGACATACCATAGTTACTATTAGTGCACCCCAAAAATATAGAGCAAAGATGGTCCACTAATACAAGTCGCGCGTATATTTAAAGTGTCATTCTATATAATGGTATGGTATGAAAAAGAAGATGAAACAAGAAAAATGAAGTAGAAGAGGCATACGTAGGATATTTTCAGGAACTTGAAGAGGTAGCCGTGCCATGGGAATGGCGTTAGAGCGATCCACATGTGGCTGATCAACTTCTCTTATGGAGCACCTGGAGAGATCGTTGGCAATATTACCCAGATTTGTGTTCGAGTTACCAGAATATACTACACAAGACCTGCAACCATACATACAGTTGATGCAGTTATAGCATAAAGAGATGAAAAGTGAAGAATCGCGCTTACCTAGGCAAAGATGAAGATTGTTGCCTCTCCGCAGGTGGAGCAGCACCTCCATTCCTCCAATGCTCTTCAAGAAACGCAAATTGCTTCTTGAATTTGTCGACAGCACTGTGAAGGTGGATGCAACTAAAATAAGTCGTATCATGGCAATACGAATAATATTCAATGGCAATACCTTGGATACATGAAGCTCGTAGGTTCAGCTCCCTCCAAGTGCTCATTCAACATCTTTGGATGATATTCAAGAATCTCTCGGTATATCAACTCTCTAATATCATCCTTGGTAACCCGTCTTCTTTCGAACTCGAATTCCATTTTCGTAACAGGTTGCGCAGAGGGTTCTCTCTCAACTCTAGATAAGTTCCTGAAGTATGGATCTGCAAGAGCCTGACAGCTCGAAAAATAATTTTCAGTAAGATCTCTGATCTTTATAAATGTTGGAAGAACAAAAAGGGATTGAGACCTCTTCTGCAGAAGGTCTGTCCTTGGGATCGAAAGCAAGCATTCTCTGTAAGAGGCGAAGAGCAAAGGGATCGGCATTTGGAAACTTGTGGGACAAAGGAATTGCCTTCTTCCTTCTCATGCTGCTTAAGTACCTCCGAGCCTTTTCATTTCTTATCTGTAAAATAACAACAATTGAATAAGCTAACAATGGTTGGGATTCTCGGATGCCCACAACCAACGAAAACTAATAATGATCACGCACCCTTGCTATGGTTTCAGGAGGCGGAGTTCCCAACAGATCAGTCATTAGGTCTAATTGATGAACCACATTTTTTCCGGGGAAGAGAGGCTTTCCAGTCAAAAAGTTCCGCAAATATACAACCGATGCTCCAAATGTCAATTGCTGGTGTATACTGCAAAAGAAAATAAACACTATTCCCATCACGTTTGATCCATGCAGTTTGCAACAGATAATAAAGAGTCATCAATTTGTACCTTCGAGAAAAAAGATCCACATAATTCAGGAGCTCTATACCACCTCGTTGCAACATAATCCTACAAGAATATCCAAGATAAGAAATTTATTATTCTAAATGTACGTATATATGCAACTTCACATTGCAGACGTATAGAAAATAAAAAGCATTTGATATATATACAGAGGGGGGGGAGAAGCATACTGTCCAAAATATTGCCGTAGGAGTATCATTAAAGGCCACTCTTGCAAGGCCAAAATCACAAATTTTTAACTTGCAGTCGGCATTAGCTAAGATGTTTTTTGGCTTCAGATCACGATGAAACACATTAGCTGCAAAGGATGATGCAATTTGTTAACATACAACAAATTTCTAAAAATACCCACTCATATTTAGTGCAAATAAATTAAAGTTTGCAGACTGAGACACTCAGAGGATCCAACAGATCTATATGTGTATAACCTGTATGAATGTATTTCATGCCTCGAAGAAGCTGATACAGAAAGAATTGGTAATGTTCGGCAGTCAAGTCGTCATTTGCTTTAATAACCTGGTGGAGATCCGATTCCATTAGTTCAAACACTACATATATGTCCTTGAACTCTCTTCTGGATGGCGGCAGCAGAATATGCTTGATTTCCACAATGTCTGGATGTCGAAGAAGTCTAAGAAGCTTAACCTCCCGAAGAATTCGTGTGGCATCAGACACATGTTCAAAGATATCATTTATCTTCTTAATAGCAACTTTTTCTCCAACATGCGTATCATATGCAGAGCAGACAACACCATAGCTACCTTTGCCAATTACTTCCTCGATTTTGTATCTGCTTCCTTCACCGTATAGTGTGAAGAAATCTACATCTACAGACTGAAAATGAAGTATTGATGCGTGTAGAGAAGAAAGAGGCAGAAAGGCCATTTTTCACATATAAGTTTTCAGGATGCACAAAAAGAAAAGGCTAAGAAAATAAAACTAACAGTTATATAGAAAAAGGCAATTACTGCATACTACCATGGATCACAAACTTAAGAAACTTAATAATATTGAGTCACCATTTGGGATCCCACCCAGAAATCAAACTTAGCCTTCTCTTTCCACTATTACAAATTTATAAAATCCTACGCATCCATGTGCCACACAGCATATCATTTATTCGATATTCAACCAGACAGGCGTATCAAGGACGAGTGGACGACTCAAACATGCAGAACCAGAAAGGAGGGATTCTACATACCTTATACTTCAAAAAATTCTCTTTCTCAATACAAAATAAAGTCTTTACATTTTTCCAATTCGAACAGGAACCGAAAGAGGAAGATTGAATTTTTCAACACAATCTATAGGGATTAACATAATCACTATGTGATCCAACAGAATTTCTAGTGAAAAGCTAGAATGAATAAATACAATTTTTATAACCATAATTCACTACACAGAGGAAATACATTATGGATAAGCTTTTTGTTACCACCGGAAGGGAAGATCAAGAAATTGATGCAAGTCCAGTAATGCTATATAAACAGTCTCAACATACAAAATCACCCATATAACTTATACCATCCACATCTTCTTGAACCCTTATAAATTAAATTCTACCACAAATCTCGGAAATTTCAAAATCAAATCTTTACATGAAAATTCTATTCTAGGATCCAAATTTCATGAGATTAGACATAAGAAAATGTAATTCCAACTCATAATAATTGTTTGATTAATATATATACAAGTAACTGCCAACTGAAATTAAAAGTATGTACCTTTTTCCTCTGTTCAGGCTGCATATTATCCAAAAAAGTAGCTGAAAATTGAATTTATAATGTAAATGAACAAAAGATTAATTCACAAAGAAGCCAGAAAATGTTGACTATTCAGCAAAAGTGACAATTTCGTTCAGATCGAAAAATGGAGGGACTTCAGCACATAAACGAAATACAAATTTTGAAGAAATCCTGGATGATATTTAAGTAGAGAACTTCAAAATTTGACGATTAAGAAGATTATCTTTAATGGGTTTGCCGAGTTCAAGAGTTTCTTTTCATGGGTCAAAGCAAAAACTTGAATTTTGTTTCGAGGGGCGAAAGCGTGTACGAGGAATGATAAATATACAGCTGGAGAATGGAGTTTCCTAGATCGTTGGCGATGATCTCTAATGCAAGCTAGCGTGTATATATGTGAAAAAAAAGGGGGCTTGCAAAGTTGAATGAATAGGGGAGCGAGGATTTAAATTCACTTTTAGAGAGCAGAATACGGGAGAGAGGATTTAAATTCACATTTAGAGAGAGAGTGCTCCAGTCGGCGACACGAAGAGAGAAAATGTAAGAACATAAATTATAACATTTGGGTTTGTCTGTTCAACGATTCGATGAGGTGTTAATCCATAGAATGGGATTCTGTCCCATAATTGTTTCAATTTTGTTGGAATGGTAATTTAAAAGAACTGTTGGTCGCGAATAAAGATAATCGAGATTTTTAAATAAAATGCTTGTAATAATTTATTATTTTAAAAATAAAATAAAAATTTTAGAAAAGTTAAAAAAAAGGTGGGACAAAAATTATATAATGTAGGGGAGTATTATAATTGAATTGGTCAAAATTTATTTAATACTTTCTCTAATTATAACGTACGAATCATGAATTTTTTGAATAATCATAATAGCTATGGAGGAATTTTCTTCTTAAATGGCATAATATATTCTTATTTTCATAACCTATCAAAAGATAACATATATATATTCATAATTTCTATGAGTTATTCTTTGATATATTGCTAGTATAAAAGTTTATTTATTTTCCTACACATTAAATCTATTTTCATAAAAGTATATTATGTTTTTATCTTTGTAAAATTTGGTCAAAAAAAATTAGACAACTATTTTTTTCCGCTAAACATGGAAATTGTCTTATGAGTATTTGAATATGAGTAAACGCCTTTTCTTATTTCGTGAGAAAGATTCGCATTGGCTATAAATGATACATAAAGGTTATACTCTATATTCCATACGCGTAGATTCATAAATGGTTGATACGTGACATTTCTAAAATTATAAAATTATTATAATTATGATATGTTAGAAAAGTGATACATAATGATATAAATTATTTATTATAAAATTTATTAATGGTGCCATGATAAACTCTACTTTTGTATCGTTTTTGGCAAATCACTCAATAAAATAAATTCATATTAGTCAAATATTATGCATATCTAATTTTTATAAATTACTATCATCTATGAAATTCGAGCTATTTATTAACCATCCAAAAGGAAAGAAGAGTACAAGCTTATGATAATGCTTAAATGTCTTTTTTTTTTTTGTTTTCCAATTTCAGTAAATGTGGCATTATTATTTTTCACGTGCTCTAGGCATCTTAATCTAATACACCAAAATTAATATTAATTGAGATATACAAATGTAATAATGTGTAGTTTATAGTTGTATGTACATATAAAATCTTAAAAAGCCTAGCATTTATTATAGGACAGATGAAGTCGGTGGCATGTGCATGTCACATGGCTGGTGTACGTTACTGTAGGGAAATGTATTTATTCTATTATAGTTGAAAGCTATTTATCGAAAAATATACATAAGGGAAATAATTGTTTATCGTTATTGTGGCATCTCCCTTCCATGCTACTGTACCGTTGAATATGGAATTTTTTGAATTCATATCCAACCGTAACTCTGCATTTAACTCTACAATGGAATATTCTATTTTAATACTTTTTATTATTAAATTAATATATTTATTAATATTTTATTAATTATCCAATATTATATATATTTAAATATATTTATTTTTGTACTTAATTTCACTAAAAAAATATTTTTTTACATAAAAAATAAATTATTAAAAATATATTTAAATAATTGTAAAACAATTAATTTATATCCACAATAATAAAACTAACAATACACAACACTTGTAAACGTAAAAATCCAAAAATTACATGATATAATAGAAAAACTAACATTACATACAATAATTTTCTGAATTTGAATACTCCTCCCACATATAATCAATCAACGCATCACGAAGAGCAAGACGCGTCATTTTGCCTTTCATTTTCTTATAACGCGCAAAATAAGATTGATGGTGACATGCTTCATTTAATATCATTTCGATATCCGGAGTCGACACTTCTCTTCATCTTCAATTGGTGCAGAGCATAAATCTCGCTTATTCTCAATAATCATATTGTGCATTATATCGCATGCTTTCATTATATGATTCAAATGTTTCTTCTTATAATATCTGGGCCGGATTTGCAACAATCGCAAATCGGCTTTAAAGAACTCCAAACGCCCGCTCCACGCCTTTCCTACACGATTCTTGTTGCTTTGCAAAATGCTTCTTTTTTGTAGTACGCGGTTCTTGAAGAGTTTGCACAAGCGTAAACCACTTTCGATATATTCCATTAGCTAAATAATACCCCCACATTATACTTTTTTGCCTTGTATAACTTAATGTGCGGATGGAGTAATACCTCTAAACCTGCGCCCCCGAAAAGAGTAAGATCTTTCCAACACATTAATATCATTATTCGATCACGGCATACAAAAAAACGCATGTCATATCCAAATGTCATAATCAAATGGATCTACTTCAAGAATTATCGATGGAGATCTATTACGACCTTCATACGAGCCCCCCCCCAACCAAGCAGGACAATTTTTCCACTTCCAATGTATACAATCTGGGACTATCTAACATTTCTGGGAAAGTCATGTTGTTAACCAATATAAAGTAGCCTAACAACATCACTAGCAAGAGATCTAAGATACCGATCTAAATATATTTCCACAATGGAACAATAAAATTTCTCGACACATTTAATCGCAATGGACTCACCGATATTGATGTACTCATCAAGCAGACCCGCAGGGATCCCGTACGCCAATATCCGAAAGGCGCCGGCTATTTTTTGTAGCATGGAAAATCCCCATCTTCCAAAAACAATCTCGCCGTTGCTTGAACCAACCATTACGATTCTTGACATCATCAACAATTCAAAGGAATAAACTCCGAAACATTCTAAAATGTATACGAAACATCCCTTCATCAATGTTGGATTTTTAGAAAAATAGTCATTGAATAGACGATGAGCCGCTTCCTTCTCGATCACGCTGGATCACCCTACTGACCTGAACCGAGCTTCCGCAAGGCGTCTGCAGCCTTGAGATCCTATGATATTTACTACGATAAGATTGTTATTCAAAATATGTCGACCTATGATTTGATGTTCATCATCGCATTCATCGATGAACTTTCAAGCTCGTCGATAAACTCGAGCTAGAAGAAGAAAATGTAGGCATACTAGTAAGCGGGTCAAGAGATTGAACGCTTTGGATATGAAGAATGCAACATCTTAAATAGATATGGGATCGGGTTGACAAACCTTGTACATGCTCGCCAATCTATGCACAAATGTCATCAACTCATCCCGACAACGCACTTGCCCCTGCAACCCCATAACCACATGTTTCGTACAAAGCTTGCAGAGACCTATTATCCATAAACTTTTTGAGTAAATCTATCCACAATCAATTTAATGGAGCCACTTTAGAGACATCTATCCACCATCTTTCAACTTCAAAATCGGGTCAACAAATCATCACCATCCATTCAGTTTCCTTCAAATCGCACCATCGAACCCACATCCTATCCGGATAATATTTCTCTCTATATATATGAGATCTTTCCAACACATTTTAACACACACTACACTCTTTTCCATCTCAATTCTTCTCTTTAAAAACACAATGGCTTCATCTCAAAATCTCAATTACACAATTGATGAAGATAAACATCTTTGTCGCTGTTACGTGGAAATATCCCAAGATCCAAGAATGGAATATACCAAAAATCAACTCAATTATAGATTTTGTATCATGGAGCTCTATAACTCGTAAAAACCTTCTTCAAATATGGTTGATCGAAGCTCTAAATCACTTGAAACTCGCATGCATTCGATTACGAGTTCTGTTAAATTTTCCAAATGTTATATACAACAAATGGAAGTTCTCAATCCAAGCGGAGCTTCTGAACATGATATTGTAAGGACGAGTCATTTACTTGATTTGATGTCTTTTTTATTTCTTTTACTAAGTATAACACGTTTTATTAATTATACAAACTTTACTCATGCAAAAAAAATGACGGCAAACGATGATAAGTTTCCAAAAGGATTTAAATTCGAAGCATCCCGTGGCCTATTATGAAAGATTTTGCGGAATTTGATTGCAATCCACATAGCTCTCGAAAACAAAGGTCTTCCATCCGATCAGACACTCCACCGGAATCTCATGTCTCATCTGATGGGTTGCCTTCTTCCTTTAATATCAATTTAAATAATGGTAGTGGAAGTGGTTCTGGACCATCACAATGTTCAGATGATGTTAAAAAAATGAAAAATAAAAGGAAAAATCATGAAGATATGTCGGGTGTTTTGAAAGCAATCAAACAAGGAAATAAGAGAGTTAGAGAATTAATGAAGAACTCATCCACAAGAATAGAGAATATTCTCGCTATTGCAAATGCGTAAGATTGAAGCAAAGAACAAAGCTACCAAGCAAAAAATAGAGTTATCGCTTTTCAAATGTGGGAATCATATAATAAGATTTTAATGATAGGACAACCGACAACATTTCGATCCTATTCGGCGAAATTACTTCAAGAATGAACAAGAAAAATAATTTTCAAAAGACAAGTACAATCAAACATTGGAGGTGATTTTAACGTCAAAGGATCCTAAGTGACTTTGGAGGCTCCTGATAGCGGTTTTGGAGCTTACTAGATTTCTTTGTTTTCTTATATTTAATGTTATCGTATTTTTATGATAGTATAATTTTAATATTATTTTCTAATTTATGTAACAACTTTGTGTTAAATTTTATGTTTTTACATTATAATATTTGTATTTCAATATAACAATAATTAATTAACCTAAAATAAATTAAAATATAAATTACATTTCATTAAATATGTCATTAATTAAATATAACAATAATTAATAAAACTAATCTAAATTAATTATTTAAAAAGAAAAAAATAGTATAACGGTACTCACTACAAGTTGTTATAATACCGTGTGAACAGAAGAATACCTAGGTAGTGGTACCGTGTTCAATCGGGCGACTACTACTTTGCCGTGAATTACCGATCGCTATTGGAGATTTCTAACACGTCATTCTCCGCCGCTCAACGCTAGACTAAAGCATCCCTTGGAGATGCTCTTAATGTTGGTTCGAGACGAGTGTCGTGTAGAGGGGGGGGGGGTGAATACACCCGAGTACAAGTTTTTCCTCAAACGCGAAGGTCACCGAGTTGTTAAGTGCGACCGATGAACAAAGGCCAAATAATAACCTTCTAATCGCGAGTCGAGTGTCTCAACTATCGAGTCCGTTCTACCGACTTCTATCGCATAGAGAGTTCAACGGAGAGTTTCAGATGCGGATAAGTATGGGACCCGGCTGGACTTCGTCTCTTTTGAAAAACTTGTTTTTGCAAAACCAAATTTGTTTTGGCCGGTGCACTTTTAAATACGTTTTATACAAAGTATAAGTTTGTAAATCGGTTTGAGAACAATGCAATAAAACAAGAAATAACACAAGTAGCTTTTAACGTGGTTCGGATACGCAAGATCCTACGTCCACGGCCCCGTAACAAGAGTTCTTTTTGATTAATCCGAGCAAGCCTCAAAGAAGGAATCTCGTACGCCGGGATGCACCTTCTAAGTTATAGTCCTTAGCGACTTTACAAATCAAACCGAAGTTTGAAGGGGAGGGGATTTTCTCCAACAATGAAGGAGTTCTTACAATAAGAACAATTCACGTAAAGTGAACTCCTTCGAATGTTCTAAGCTATGGATATAACAATGAAGCTTAGATAGAGAAGAGGGAACTAAAGAATCTCTGAGAGAGAAGAACTATGGATATTCAACTAAGCAAGTTCTTCCCCGGATCGGGCTTGAATGCGCTAGAGAGTTTGTATGCAATGAGCTTGTATTCCTTTTGACGTCCCGTGCGTTAAGCTTGGAAACTCTTCTCTATTTATAGTCGTGACCTGTGCATGTATCCGTTGGAGAGGATGATGCCATGTTTCACAAACTTCTAAGGAAAACGGCCATAAGTTTTCAAACGAGCGCCGCAGAGTGGTCTGGCTTCGTACATGAGAGGAGCTTAAACGTCGAGCAGTGTAAGACTTTGGTCAGCTTCTCATTCGCCGAGGTTTGTGGTAGGTGAGACTTGTCGACACGCCTTCATCCGGAGCCGACTCTCACCGATCCTCGTATGAATAGACTCGCCGACTTCGAATGATAATAGTCGGGCAGCTTATTTCCTTATCGGATCCGCAACCGAGTTACATGAGTTCAGCAGATCCGGACGGATCGCATCGACTTCTTCATCTCGAGTCCGCCGATAAGAATCTTCTACTAAGAGTAGCCGCCCAGCGACTCGAAGGTACCGAGCTTTTCACACATTCAGGAGATAAGAATCGCATTCAGTCTTCAACGGAGGTCCGCCGATAAGAATCTTCTACCGAGAACAATCACCGGAGGACCCGAAGACACGAGCTCTACAAACCGACGACACGTGGGTTCGGAATTTAATTTCTCTACCGAAGTTCAAACCAACAATGAATGTAAGAACACGTCTTGACTATTACATCATCAAGTTCAAAATACACATCGAGTACGTGATGTGTTTTGGGATCTTCAATTCTATAGCGATGAAAATCACTACAATTTTCCCCATTACCGAAATATTACAATAAGTCCTAAGTACATGAACTACCGACGTCGCCTCTAAGTACCCCTATCAATGATCTAAACGACCACCGACTCATAACCCAACAATTTTCCCCCTAATTGATGATGCCAAAACCACTAGGTACTAAACTACTAACCCAAGAAGATTCAAGAATAACCGAACAATGATAACCAAAGTTAACAACTCATAAAAAAGATAGGCACATCAAAAGAAATCAAGATATGTGAGTGCGTGTCGATCACCTCGATGGATCAGCATGTTAAGGAAAGATAACACAACCTTAAGACAACGAGTAGTTGTCCCGCCTAACAAAGAAAAACCGATATATTAAGATATGACAGAGATTACATCGGCCTATGCTCTTACGTAAGATACGACGAAAAAAGTAAGCGGCCCAACTCCCCGAACTTCTTGATCTTCGCCTTGAAGTCGCAGACTTCACACAGGAGGTTCCACCCGTATGATTTGTAAATTCTCTCCCTTAGTGGCCTCGGATTGGAACGAGATCATCCGCCGTCAGATATCGAGATTGTTGAGACGAACAACCGTCTCTACCTCTTCTTCAATCTCCTTCGTGCACGACTCCTTGAACGGTTCTTGGAGGATTCAGTGGGCGGTAGGCATGAGCTGTGAATGGCAGCTTTTCTTTGAATAGCAGGAGCTTAATCTGAGCTCTGAAGTTGGGGTTGTGATTTTATAAGAACTGATCAAATAGTTCAACTGCCGAAACTCCTTCCGGGGTAGCTCGCCATACATAGAAAGCCTTACTAAAGTCGCCCTTCAGCCTCTTCCTACTCCTCATTCAAGTTCCAAGGAATCCACTTGTCGACGCGGTGATGCAGAGTTTTCTTTAAGTGTGGCTTCTGAGCACCACACTTGAAGATTTTGGATGTCCTAGGAATCTGCTTGTTGCGATCTAGGATAGGCTCTATGGCCGCTTGTTCGGCCACTCTGATGATCTAAGCCGATCATTCTCGTCTCTTCTTCTCTCTCATCTCAAAAGAAGCACGCCCCGTCTCTCGGGTTCGGAGGTTGAGGCCTTTCCGCACCGCGTCCCATGTGGCTTTGTCCTCCGCTTCCCGCTCGCCGTGAGTTTGGGAAGGTTTTTCACCTTTGAGCGAGAGGCAAAGTTATCGTGTCGAGTCTTCGCAGCTCCGAGCAGCATTGAGCTTGCTTCTTCCGCCGAGCCATTATCGCTTTGCTTTGCTCTTCGACGTCCCGGACATGGGAACTTTCTTCTTCCTCTTCACCTTGGCCTCTTCCTCCATCCTCACTTCATAATCAAGCTTATCTTGCACTGCCATGCGACCCTCTTGTCGTGCTCTTCCCCGCTCTTCACGATTTTTAAACTTAGGCGACGGAGAAGGAGGAGGAGTGCTCTCGCAGCAATCTCCTTTCCGGGCCTTTGGTTAGCAGGGGCTCTTCTTCTTCATCGAGCCTTCGACAAAGCGGGACACATCTTCACGTGTGCCTAGCCGAGGATCCTTCACTTGATCCTCCAAACCCGCGATGTCTATCGGCCGTTGAGGCTCGAAGGCCCCGCTTCCGGAGCAACGGGTCGAGCCCTGCTTGGACTAAGGGAGGGGGATAGAGCCGGTTCCATCTTGAACCGAACTTTCCCCCTTAACTGCTCCCTCCTGCCGACTCCTACCAACACTTCCCTTCGCTCTTCCTTCCCCCATTTTGGCATCATATGCCGAGGTTAGAAGATTCTTGATTGCCGTTACTTCCCGCCGGAGGGCGAGACACCGACTTGATCTGCGTGGAAGTAGTGTTGAAATCCCCAACCGCATCACAATAATGCACCTCGGCCATCCTCCCGATCCTTCCGAATTTGCCTGGATTTAGGCATCCGTCCGATTACGCCGTTGTAGAAGCGATGCATCGAGGGAGTCTGGTCATTTCCTTCGAATGAGTTTTGTGGCCGCCACCCGAAGTTTCAATAGCCGCGGATACACTTGAGGTGTCAAGCCTGCTCCTCTCATCCATCGTATTTTGGACACCGGCCGTGGTCGCAGCCGCCGCTGCTCGAGAATTTCTTCTCGCGAAGCTTCCAAAGAATCGCCGACATCGAGCGCCATGTCCGCTTTCCGAGCCGCCAGCTGGAGTCTCGATGATCTCCCCGAAAGTTAGGAGGAGGAGCGTGCCCGAGATCTTCTTGATCGCGCTGGGCCAACGAGTCAACCTTCTCGGCCTAAGCTTTAAGTGTATCGCGCCCACTTCAGTGCACATCTTCGGCCAGGAGACGATTCTTGTCTCCTTGCTTCCTTATAGCTCGATCGACTAACTTTGAGGACACGGTACCTATCGGCTTGATATGATAGGAGGAGGTACCGAGCCTCCGCTCGTAGGTAGCGAGCTGTCGTTGCCGTCTGACGACGAAGCTAACCGGGGCAAAGCACTCGATTCCGGAGGAGGAGGTGGTGAATCGCCCCTACTGGCCGGGAGTCTTTCCCTCGACAGAGTCTCCCTTCTCTACATCCTTGGGTGTCTTGTCATCATCACCACCATCATGATGATCTTGAAGTGAAGGGCCTCTAGCAAAGCGTAGGTGAGGACCTCGAGCTCTAGAAGATAGAGTACGGCGAGCGAAGGTCCTCGAAGGAGGTTATATCGGCGGGTTCTCCAAACCCAATTACCCACCGAATCCGTTGCTCCTCCGCCAAGCAGAGAATCCACAAAGATGTCGCCAAATAAGATCACGAGGATGTCCCAATCCAAGAACCTCGCCAAAGATCCCGGTCCTTACCCAAATAGCAATGTCTACCGGATCCCGATGTCGAGATATCTCGTGGATCTGCTCAAAGAACCTCTCCCGCCGCCGTAGACAGCTCAACCGAATAGTTGATGATTGCTCGAAGAAACCTCACCGGCAGCTCATCTCCTTCTTCCTACCGGAAGTTTCCTACGTACTTACACGCCGCACCTTATCCTTCAAAGCGGCACCTTCTATTCCCCGTGCCGCATCTTGTAAGTCTTCCACCCGAGGGGGCGTGGGGAGACACCTTGGAAGCTCCAGACTTGGATAGCTTCTTCTTCGGGGCTGTTCGGGCGCTTAGAGGTAGATCAGCAGACGATCTCTTTAGCTCGGCCCACGCCCGATAGATTTCTCCCTCGCCGATTTGGTCTTGAACTTAATCGCCTTCTTATCAAAACACTTCACGTCCGCGAAGGACGATGGCTCGTCATCGAGTCCTCGATCAATATGGGCACCTTCGCCCCATACAAAGCAGCCTTGCCCACACTAATCGACTTCTCTCCCGACTCGCGGCAACAAACTTCGAGCCCGAGCTTTTCACTCGACATGAGAAACTCGCGCCCGGCCCACTCCGGACTCCATCCATTGTCGCCATCATGATTTGGAGTTTGGGCTTGGACAACCGATCAAAATAACCGGCAGCTCGTGAGAATATGGATCACGATATATGCCAGGCCTCTATACTCCCGGGGAGAAGCCGGTTCTTCGAAGAGCGGATTTGAAAGAGACGCCATCTCGCCCGCGTAAAACGACTAATGTAGTCATTATGCTCGGCTCCTTATATCCAACGGGAGAGATTCCACTATTTGGAAGCTCGAAGATGGACTTCGGACCTTCAAGAACGCCGAGGTCCGGCGTGACTCTCTTCCCATTTCCGAGGGGAAACCTCCCTTGGCGTATCTAATAACCGCCACCTCTACGTCCGTGTCCTCAACGGAACGCAAGTTGTAGAAGAACTCTACCACCCGCCCGGGGCGTACGCCTGGGGGTTCTTCATCGAGCAACTTCAACTCCCGAGGTCTCCTGGGAGCGGAGAAAATGGGCTCCATGTACGGCAGCCCGCAAGATGGAAGGCCATCGTGAGATTAAAACTCGAACCCCGGACGTAATGATCTCCTCTACGTCGCACCGGGTTGAAACATGTGCCATTATATTTAGAAATCTGCAAGAAACGTGTTAGCACTCGAACATAGAGTAAGTTAGATACAAATTTCAAAGAAATAAAATTTACCGTAGATTGAAAGATCTTGAGAGAAAGATGCAGCCAAAGTATGCAGCAGTTCAGAAGTTTGATCAAAAGCTCTTAAGACAGTAATGGCGTAAAGTGTGTTTAGAGAGAAAAAGGTACATATTTTATAAGATTTGAATATCAAGGGTTTTAAGATCTGACGATCAGGATAAAATCTCGCTTTTTTTGGACAATTTAGATTTGATTTTATAAATGGAATGATTACTTAGCCGCCTCTAAACTAGACCCACGTAAGGTTTGCACAGTTAGAGTGAGGTGAGAAGACATGTATTAAATGCGTTGCAGACAGTTCAAAGGATAAGGTATTTCAAATGAAAACGGTTTCTACTGACTTTATCCTTAAGAATTTATGGCGGGAAATAAATGCAAATCATGCCACTGAATGCAAGCTACTGAGTTAATAAATGCAAGCATGCTTCTGAATAAAATACGAGACATAATACGTAAACCTCTTCAGCTGAACTTTACGATCAACTGCTTATCGAATCGACTCAGGAGAATCTTCGTAATACTGAATTTATCACGTTCCCCCTTACTATGTACTGTATGATTCACCCTATCAATCAAGTACACGAGTTTGACTTTCTCCGACCCGTCGCATCGAATTTTCTTACTTATTCGAGCCAAAGAGGATCCAAGAGACCTAGCTCGACCGAGAGTTCTCCTCGAACTGCTTCTCACCGCCGGTTTGGTCAAGATGTTCTGTCCTTTGTTTATCAAGCATGGGATTTTCTCCATCCCGATATCCTTTTTTCGACATGGTCTCGGATGAAGTGGTGTCGGATGTCCACGTGCTTGCACTCGTATGAAGAACTCGGGCTTTGAAGTTATTGCAATTGAACCGGTGGAGTCACGTGAGATTGGCACTTCATCTTAAGTAATACCATAATCTCGGGCAGCTTGTTGTCGAAGCCAAAGGATTTGGGCACAACAACTTCCGGCAGCCCATATACTCGCCTTCAACGTGGACGCCGCCACCGAATGTCGTTTCTTTGAAAACCAAGATATCGCCTATCGCCTAGGAACCGACACGTCCCGTAAGTCGACTTTCGATCTATCTTGCATCCCGCATAATCGCATCGAATAACCAAGCTAGAATCGATTATCATCGCCAGGATACCATAACCGCGCGCCAGTGTTCCCTTTCGGTATCGCTGAATCTTCTTTGCGGAGTCTAGATGACTTTGCTTGGGATTCACCCGAAGTCCTAGCACATACACCTACAAAGATAAGTTATGTCAGTCCGCTTTGCCGTTAAATATAATAAGGAACCAATAATAGCTCTATAATCGCAGAGTTAACGTAAGCCCCCTCTTGTCTAGATCGATTTTAAAACTTGTGTTCATGGGGATCTTGACAGCTTGCTTCGAGTCGCAACCAAATCTTCTCGGGAGGTCTCGAGTGTACTTGGCTTGGTTGATGAATATTCCTTCATGTGATTGCTTCACTTGAAAAACCGAGGAAGTAGTTCATCTCTCCCATCATGGACATCTCGAACTTCTCCTTCATCATTTTCTCGAATTGTCGACATATGGTCACATTCCCGCATCCGAAAATGATGTCGCCCACATAGATCTCGCACTAGTAGAATGTCAACGCCCGAATTAACGCCGAACAGTAGTGCGATCTAATGTCCCCTTCTAAAAACCTTTCTCAAGAAGAAAGTCTCGATAGTGGTATCATACCAAGCCCCGGGTGCTCGTTTTAACCCATATGTAGCTTTCCGAAGTCTATGCACCTGACGTCCCCGCCGAAAGCTCGGGCGGTTGTTCCACGTAAACTTCTTCCTTTAGTACGCCGTTCGTAAACGCCGACTTAACATCCATCTCGATATACTTTGAATCTTTGATTTGTTGCATAGGCCAGAATGTACGTAACGGCTTCCAATCTATTCCCTCTCGCTGACAAGATCCCTTGGTAACAAGTCGATCTTTGTTTCTTACTATGACGTTTTTTCATCTCGCTTGTTCTTGAAGACCCACTTAGTACCGATTACATGATGGTGTCTAGTTCTGCCAACAAGCTCCTAAACTTCGCTTCTGACAACCGGTTCAAAGATCTCTCGCACGGCAAGATCCTATCAACATCGTTGAGCGTGTCCTCTATTGGACCGAGGTTCTTCAAGAGACAAGAAGCAGGAGTAGAGAGCGCTTTCTCCTCGACTTAGTTTCGATCTTGTCCTTACCGCCGCCGACGGATCTCCATTGATTAGATCATAAGAGTGAGTGTCTAGCCATGAAGTCTCGAGTTTGGCTTCTTCTTCCGAGATTACTTCGCATACCAACAAGAGTGTTAGGCATTTCAAGGAGTGTTATTCCCAAGCGACCGAAGCAATTCAAGAAGAAGGTTAGGATCTACCGAGTTTCCTGTGTTCGGGGCATTTAGCCTCGAGAACATCATTCATTCCCCCGAGTTTATATTCTCGCAGAGGTCTCAAGCTACACTGGGGCTTCCTCATCGACCAATGTTACCTCGATGTTGATTCTGCTCAATAGAATCAACCAGTGCCGCCCATGATGCTTGCAGGGACGGGTCTCGGATTTCTTTCTTCGCCCCGACTCGTCATCCCAAAGAATGGCCGGATCTTCCAGCCTTTGTCATTCAAAATGTGAGATCCTCGTAGCTTGCCGCCGACATCTTCGAGAATTGTCTTCTTAGGTTACCCGTCCCGCAACAAACTCATCAAAAATGATATGAGGGCTTTCTTCCTCGCAAAGTGGTCCTAGTAGTTAAAGACCCCCAAGGCTTTACCGACTCGAGAGTATCCTATGAACACTTCTTGATCATAATTGTTATCAAAGACCTTTAAATGATCATTCCCATTATCAGGATAAAGCAAGGACAACCGAAGATATGAAAATGAGAAATAGAAGGAATTCTCCATTTCCATAGTTCGTATGGTGCCTTCACGGGCCGCTTTGTAAGTAGTGTGCGGTTCTTAGCGTAACATGTGGTGTCGTAGTATCAGCCCGTAACTTTGAGGGTAGTCCGTAGTCCGCTAGGAGCGTTCTTGCCGCTTCTTTTAATGTTCTCGTTTCTTCCGTTCAAAGCAAGACCGCTTCGCTTAGGAGTGCGAGCCGCCGAAGTCTCGCGCCGAATCCCCTCTATGTCGCAAAGATTCTTTTTACGACCGAGTTGAGAAATTCAGCCCCTCTATCTAAGCGAATTCTCCGAATCTTGATGTCTTTTTCCATACCGAGTTTCTTCAAGCAAGATCGGCAACTCCGGCCTTGACATCAAATTTGTCAAGGCATGAAGACGACCCACGTATATCTTGAATAATCGTCAATAACGACGAGGGCATACATCTTACCTCTTATGGTCACCGGAGAGACCGCCCAAACAAGTCCATGTGGAGTAAGCTTGAAGGATTCCATCAAGCTGGAAGGTGACGGAAATGGAGGATTACTTTTCTTTGTCTCGCTTTCCCTTCAAGCACGCTTCACGCTTTTTGCCCCTTGATGAAGGCTTCATTGGGAAGTCATCTCGACTTTCGAGTCCTTAGCTAGCTTGTTCATCGCCTTGAAGTTCAGTGACCGAGCCTCTTATGCCACAACCATCCCGGTTTATCACTAGATTTCATCTCGGGCAAGAAAGAAAGCCTCAAGTTCGGGCCGTGTTCCAGCTTAGCAACGTAGATGTTCTTCTTCCGCGTAACTCCGATAACACCGTTTTCCCCGTAGATTTATCAATAACATCGCAGTAAAACCAAAGGCACAAAGGTAACTTTATTCGATTATCACATAATTGATCGACGTAAAGGAGATTATGTTGAAGTCCTTAAACATATGTTACTCTTGGAACCGAAGCAGCCCCAATGTTCAAGGCTCCATATCCCCCTTGTATACCCTTTGAGTTGTCACCAAACTCACCTCGGGACCATCTTCTTGAACGTAATCGGTCAAGATGCTCTTTTGATAAGCCATATGCCTCGAAAGCAAATCCGTTGTCCACGATCCAAGGGTCCTTATGTACCCGCAAAATAGAAACAATTTTAGGTACTCTTTGGTTCGGGCCATGGGGTCCTTAAGCCGTTAGTCGACGGTTTCGCGACCCAAATCTGCTCCGGGGCGACCTTGGGAGTCTCGTGACACCTTCTTTTTCCCGAACTCTTGCCGCTTTCTTCTCCACCGGACTTGGAGATACCGACTTCTTCTCGGCAGCCTTTTGGGGTTCAGGAGCTTTCTTCTTCCGAGGTTTTGTGCTCTTCCCGACCCCCGGGCTCATAATAGTATGAACCAAATTGTGCCGGATGCTCATACAGCCGCTCGCCATACTACACCGCCTATCTCGACCTTCTTAGTTCCCCGTGAATTTGATCGTGGTGTTCGGGCTAGAACTCTTGTTCCGCTTTCTGCCGCTCTACCGAGGTGTGATGATCTTCTCGTTTGTTTTTCGCCCCGAGCCGTAGGTTCAAACGATTTGAGCTTTTCCTCTAACGAACCTATCACCAAAGCATTTTTGAGCCTTTTGAGGTAGAGGTTGAAGCTTCGTGAGTATAGTCGAGTCCTTCCTTCATGACGACCGGCCTTTGAGCTCTAAGCATACTTTGCAATTTCTCCTCGGCTCCCGTGTATTATTCACCATCGGGCCCTCGCCAAACTTCATCACTCTTCCTAAGTGATTCATAATCCTTTTCAACTTCTGCGAGCTTCTGACTGAGTCTGGCTATCTCAGTATGTTTCTCAGAATCGTCCTTAGTCAGAACTGATATCTGAGTTTCTTGAAGCTGACACTTAGTCAAAAGAGATTCAATTTCTTCCTTCGCCCGCAACGAGATTCTCCCGAATCCGCAGAGACCTGACAATCAGAAGAAAGTCTCTGATTTTCAACCTTTACCTGTTCCAGTTCCTGAACAGTTCTACTGAACTCTTTGTTCAACTGAATCTACTCCTTTAGTAGGTTGTCATATGCTTGTATCATATCTAGAGGTTCACCTCTAGCCGAGCACGTGCCGTGTGTGCTCGCGACGAGGAGGTTATAATAAGTTTGGGAGTTTACCTCAACCTCTTCTCCGGCCATCGTGCAATGTTCGCTGATGTCGGGTGATGATTCCATCCTCAAGATCAAGCTTCACTCAAAGGAGAAATGATTCGGCCTTAGACATCGATCTTAAGCTTAGTAGCCTTGTGCTCGTACTTGTCTCAAGATTTGAAGATCCCAAAACCCTATCCGAATGATGAACCATTCCCTTGTATCCGCTTTGTCTCTCGAGGTTTCGCACTCGCAGACACTTTGCTCCGGTCAAGGCGCCGCAGTTTATCCGCCCCGCCAAGGTCAAGCGTAAGACTCAAATGATACCGGGACTCGTAAAGAGCAAGATATCGAGAGAGCCGCTGAACCGAACTCACAGAGTAGTTCACTGGACTCAAAGCCGATCTTCGCAGACTTATCTCAGCAGCCTATCTACCGAATACAAGGTCGACTCAAAGAAAGGCGCATAGTCTTCAGGACTCCGCCGAATCTTTTGAAAGACAATTAGCATTGCCATGTACGAGGAAGAGAGAAGTCAGCCTTCGGACCGCCTCGAAGTCTCGGGCCGCCTCAACCACTCCATCCACCTCGACGAACGACAAGCATACACGTGTCTTCTCACCCGCTAAAGCCGCAAACAACCTTTTACCTAAAAAGGTGGGAAAGTACACTCGTTACCTACACCAAAAGAGCCGTTTGCTACCAAAAAGAGAGAGAGAGAAGAAGATCGTCTCCAACGGATCTATTTCAATCTCCCGCTCTATAAATAGAGGGATCATTCAAGAGTTAAAAAAAACGAAGAACACGAGAGCGCGCGAAAACGATCGAATTCCAAAGAACAAAGTCTTAGCAAGAACTCGAAGAATAATCTCCGACGAAAGACTACATTCTAGCTCATAGGGAATCAAGCTAAACCGACATATAAAGCCTCTAGTATCCAATCGACGTTACACGAACTTATAGCTTACCTTCACTGCTTGTCGATCTAGAAGCTACTCTCTCATATTCCCTATCCCTCTAACCCTAAGCTCAACCGTTTTTATCTATAGCTTGAGACGAAGGAGTTCACATTTGAACCCAATCCTTATCTGTATAAGGACTCCTTCACCGTTGGAGAAGTTTGTCAAACACTTTAAGTTTGATAGTGTTGTAAACCGAGACTGGATCAGCATAAAAACCAAGACGCGGCTTCGCCCAAAGGTGCAAGACGACCGAGACTAACTCGAGATAATAAATAGCCTCCCCGATCATTCGGGACAAATGGACGTAGGATTTGAGCGATATCCGAACCACTTTAAAAATCCCGTGTCTCTATCGTTTTCTTAATCGCTGCATCGATTTTACTATTCATACCGAACATCATATTTAAAATCAATCAACCGTCTCAAAGATACCGAACTTTTAATCTACCGAATCGAGACTTAAAACGCTTTCTCACAAAAAACCGATTCGGGGCCTACACTATTCCGCGCACCGAACTCTTACCGTAGATAGTGAATTTCGACCTAGTCGGCTAGCGTATCTCACCGAGCAAGCATTTTAGCCTTTAACTCGATCCGCATCGGCTTGTCTCGGTCCGCCGAACCGCTTGGGCCGACACCATCCCGAATAGAACTCGCTCAAGTTCGAAGTTGAGAAATCGAATCAGTGTATTCACCCCCCTCTACACCCGACCGTACACTCGGGACCAACAATTAGTATCGAGCTTCGAGTTCTTTAAGACTCTTGTCACTTTGAGACCGGTCTATTCGAACGGATCCGTGAGGAAAACGTTTTCACCGCATATCACTCTACATTCATATCTATATTCTTCATGGCCGATATGTCGTGTATAAGGATGGTACCCATGTTCTCATGGAGAATTACGGAGTATGGCGAGTCGAATGGAAGCACATCCGACATCCCTCCATGACAAGCATGATCGAAGTGCTTGAAGATGGACCTATCGCTCCCATGATCGATAGTGTCGTAACTCGTGACCAAGCTCAAGGAGGAGGAATGGTGACCGGGAAGAAGATTCCCAAAGACAGTAAGTCCCTTCACTCCCGAGGAGAAGAAGCTTCACAACTTAGACCGTGCCGCCGTAAACGCTATACCGACCACCCTTAGTGATTCTTATCTTGGCAGGGTTCGTGAATGCAAGACCGCAAAAGAACTCGGGACGCTCTAGCCGCCACCGAGCCGAGGGACTCGAAGATTAAAGCGAATAAACTAGCGCCGGAACTCCAAAAGCCGGAAAGCTTGTCTCTCATGCCCCGTGACAAAATTAAAGATTCGAACGCCGATTTACCAACTGGATGAACTCTATCAACGGGCCGGGAAAGACATTCGAAGAATCGAGAGATGAATCCCAAGATTCTCGAGGGCACCGCCGGACGGACACCGGACACCTTTTGCCACTCTATCGCGACATTCTCGACTTAGATCGTGCGTCTCCCGACCATATCTTTTCATAATTACAAAGTGCAGGAGTTTGAGTTCGACGTACCTCAAAGAAAGCGTAGAGCCGAAGCCGACACAAAAATCGACCATGCTTTCAAAGCATCCCAAGACAAAGATCTCCAGCCGACGAGCAAAATGACGAGTAAGACCGAGCCTTCACTCAATGATCTACAAGAAGGAAGTCTCGCCGAAGTATGCGCCGCTCGCCGTAAAGTATCGAAGGAGAAGGAGCGACGTGAAAAGTGACTAAAGCCTATCGGGAAACGAAAGGTAAGTCAAATTATATGTCGAAACACACTCACGACTCACAATCTTCTCGAATGCGTAAAGAAAGATTGACTCGTAACCATCAAAGAATAGCGAAAGCAAAGAAGAAAGAGTCATCGCTTGTTACAACCGCAAGAAGCCGGGAAATTATCGCATGATTGTCCCCGAGCTCGCAGTGCCGAACGCGCAAAGACGTAAGGCAAGGAGAGAGAAATTCACCCGTAAAAGACAATCCTACATAGCCGGGCGAAATCTCGACGACTCGTAAGAGGTCGACTCCTTTACGGATTCATCGGATGATGATGCAGCCTTTCATGGCCTTAGAGCTTGAAGCTAAAGAATCACCTGAAAAGCGCATGATGGCAGCGAAGAGGATGAGGTAAATTCTCATGAACCACTTAACTCCTCTTCACACCGCACACACGACACTATTTCAAAGTGCAGATGAGAATTTGGACGCCGCGACCGCATACGAAGAACTCGCTCGACGAACAAATTTAGATGAGTCCCTGGCAGCTCAAAGAAGACTCTTCGAGAATTGGATACCCCGAAAGTAGAGAATCGTAGACTTTCTTAGGAGAGTCAGTTGCTACCGAGGCCGAAGGACTTGTGTTGAGACTCGTGGAGGAGATAAACTCTCGATGGCCAAGTCTCAAAGATCAAGAAGATCGGATTTCGCTTGACCAATGACTTGACTCGTAAAGATATCGAACCGAGTCCGCCAAGCAAGAAATGTCGGGACTTCCGCACCGAGCACGACACACCGAAGAAGAGTGATGATGTCCGGAGGAGCCCGACGACCGAAAGGTACATGGGTGCCGAGAAGAAATTAGAGGCTATGCTAGCAAGCAATAAGCCAAAGCACCGCAAGGAAGGACTTGGATTCGCCTGTGGAGCTTCCTCATCTCGCCCCAAGACACTCGGAGTACGGCTTGCCGATAGGTTTGTTCAAGGGGGAGACTATGAACGCAAATATACCGAACCCCTAGCAAAGAACAAAGTAAGATGAAAGCACCTCATCCCACACATCAGCATTCTCGACAAGAAGATCGCCGCCAAGAAACCCCGGGCTCACCAAGGGGGGAACCAAAGAAATCAAAATTGGCGTATAAGTTTGGACCTCCAAAGCCGACACATCCAAACTCAAGATGGGTCATATTATTATGAACCTATAGTCGAAGAGGCTCCAAAGGTCAAGAAAAAGAAAGCCACACGTAAGTGCTAAGGTCAAGCAACCCACCAAACCGGAAGATTAGGACTCCTCGAACCTCGTAAGCCTCGTAAGTCACCTATGACCACCCAAAGGGTCGATATGTCGACTCTAGTGGAAAGAAGATGTCCGAAACCACCGTGGTTGTTGGACGACTGGGGTTATGAAAAGTAACATCTACGGACCCAAAATCAAAAATAATGGGTACCCGAATATAATTCTCGTTTTCCAAAGTGCAGAGACCCACGGTATGTGGACAATGGATGCTCAAGATATATGACATACCAAAGGAGTCTACTAAAGAATTATGTTATCGAAGACGGACCCATAATCGAGCTTGGAGATAATGCCAAAGGCTACACGAGAGGATACGGCACACTCAAAGATAGGAACCGCTAAAGTTCCAAGAGTATCCTATGTTGAAGGACTTCAAAGATAATCTTCTCTCTCGTTAGTCAATTTTGTGATAACTCGAATAGAGTGATTTTTGACGCCGGTTTCGTGATGTTATTGATAAATCTACAAAGGGAAAACAAATTGTTATCGTGTTCGCGCAAAAAGAACATATACGCGGCCGACCGGAACTCACCGAACCTCGAAGCTTGTTTGCCGGCGAAGAATGAAAACAAAACGGGGTGGCTATGGCATAGAAGGCTGGCACCATCTCAACTTTAAGACGCTCAACAAGCTAGCAAGAAACACTCTAGCAAGGGGACCGCCGAATGAAGTATTCAAAGAAAGACACTCAAGCCAGGAAGCATGTCCGAAGGGAAAGCAAACAAAGAAAGAAAAATCCACCTGCTCCATCTCCTTCCACCGATGGAATCCTTCACCGCTACATATGGATTTGTTCGGGCCCAGCCTCCCCAAAGCCGACGCATCGAGGCGTAAAATACGCATTAGTGGTCATAGATGACTACTCGCGCTACACACGGGTCATATTCATCGCCAACAAGTCTCGACGTCAAAACAGAAGTTACCAACGCTTCGAGAAAGCTCATGTCGAGAAGAACACCAAGATCGAAAATACGTTCGCATGCAGGAACCGAGTTCCTTAATTCCATGGTAGAGGAGTTCTCGCAAGCGTAAGGAATAGAGCACGAGGCTTCACCGCACGCACACCTCGGCCAGAACGGAGTTGCCGAACGAAAGAATGTAACTCTAAAAGAGGCAAACTAGGACACTCTACTCGCAGACTCGAGACTCCCAACCAAATTCTCGGGGCGTAAGCTACCGACACCGCATGTTACACTCGTAACCGATCTTTACCGACAAAGCAAAGATAAGAGGACACCATATGAATCCATGGAACGGCAGAAGCCTTCTATCTTATTTCCAATCCTTGGTTGTTCATGCTTTATCCACAATAATGGGAAAGATCACCAAGACTTTTGATAGCAAGTCGATCGTGGAGTATTCTTAGGATACTCTCGGTCAACAAAGCTTTGAGTATTCAACTATCGGGACTCCTTGCGTGGAGGAAAGCCCTCATGTCGTGTTTAACGAGTTTGCTATCAAGACAGGAGCAATAACTCAAATTCCGAATCTCGAGGACATCGCAGACAAACCACAGGATCTAAGCTTAAAGGACAAATCAAAAGATCCAAGCCTATGTTGGGATGATGATTCGACGAAGAAATCGAAGACAAATCTATCGAATCTCAACCAACAGAGCAAGTAGCCGAGCGATTGATTCCCCGAACGTAATCAATCCCGTGTAACTCGATCGATGAGGAAACCGTAGAGGTAATCGAGACCACTACCGAGAATAACAACTCGGGTGGGGAACATCTAATAATGTTCCCGAGCCGAATGCCCCCGAACCTCGGCGACTCAAGAGATCATACTCTTATCACCGAAATTCTTCAATCTCGTAATAGTACAACCGAAATGCCTAACTCACATACTATCCGTGTTGAACAAATTTCGTGATGAAGAGTTAAAACATCGTAGATCGTGGCTAGATGCTCACACCGCCGATCTTATAATTGGAGATCCTTCAAAGACATGTCAAGACAAGATCCGCATTCTCGACAAGGAGAAAGCGCATTATTTTCCCCGCTTCTTGTCTACCGAAGAGCCTCGTAATATCGAGGATGCACTTAAAGATGCCGACCGGATTATAGCTATGCAGAGGAGTCGAATCGGCCTTACGAGAAACGAAGCATGGGAGCTTGTAGACATGCACTCCGCATCAACATGTCATGGGAACCAAATGGGTCTTCAAGAACAAGCGAGATGAAAACAACGTTATAGTTAGGAACAAAGCAAGTGCTCGTGGCTAAAGGCTACCGTCAGCCGAGGGAATAGATTTCGATGAAACATTTGCTCCAAGCTTGCAAGATCGAGGCCATAAGACTATTCCTAGCCTACGCAACACATCAAAGATTCGTAGTTTATCAAATGGATGTGAAGTCCCGCGTCCCCGAACGACGTGCCGAAAGAAGAAGTCTATGTGGAACAACCGCCCGGCTTTCAAAGCAGGACATCAAGTATATGGACTCGTAAAGTGCTCAGTACGGGCTAAAAACAAGCACCTGTGGCTTGGTACGATACCCGTCTCGAGTTTCTTCTTCGTAAAGGTTTTCGTAAGGGCACAGAGATCGAACGTTGTTCAAAGATTCGACCGGAAGACGACCTATTACTCGCGTGCATCTATGTGGATGACATTATCTTCGGCTCAAGAATGTCATTATGTGTCGCCAGCTTGAAAGAATGATGAAGGACAAGTTCGAGATGTCGATGATGGGAGAAATGAACTACTTCCTTGGTTTTCAAGTCAAGCAACCGACAAAGGAACATTCATCAACCAAGGCAAATACACTCGAGACCTCATCAAAAGATTCGGCGGCACATCCGGCAAAACCTATCAAGATCCCGATGAACACGAATATGAAGATCGATCTTGATAAGGAGGGAGTATCGAGATCAAACTCGAATACCGTGCTATAGTTAGTTCATTACTATATCTAACAGCCTACTGCCCCGACATAACTTAGCGCCGTAGGTGTACGCGCTCGATTTCAGCGAATCCGAGGCGTAGCCATCTCGGACTCAAGAAAGAAGATTCTTCGCTACCTCGAAGCACACCCAACATAGGTTTATGGTATCCGGCTGATGATAATATTGAACTAACCGGCTATTCGATGTCGACTATGCAGATGTAGAATCGATCGAAAATCAACTTCGTGAACATGTCGCTCCTTCGCAGCAAGCCGATCTCATGGTTTTCAAAGAAACAAAGACTCAGCAGCTACGCCGACTACCGAAGCCGAATACATGGCCGCCGGAAGTTGTCGCACCCAAATCCTTTAGCCGAGACAAATAGCTGAGAGACTACGACGTCATTCGTAATGAAGCGCCGATCTTCCCGCGATAGTACCAAGCCGCTACCGCAATCACTGTAATCCCGTTCTTCACACGAGATGCAAGCACGTGGACATCGACATCACTTCATTCGCGACCATGTCGAAAAGAAGGATATCGGGATGGAAAAGATCCATACCGACAAACAAAGGGCCGATATACCGACCAAGCCTCTAGCCGAACCCGCATTCGTGAGAACTTTCAAGCAGAGCTAGGTCCGCCGGACCCTACCGACCCCAATCAATAATAAGGTTTCAGGAGAGGAACATTCCAAACAGGAGGGGGAATGATCACTCTCGCATCGAGTAAGTCCCGCACGTAGAGACTCGTAAAACCATCTACACGAGGTATCACCGACTACTTTGTTCAAACCGATGTGCTCGTATCTCTACTCTATAGTATCTAATGCAACAATGATAAGCATTTATTATGGAGATTCAAAGATGATTTAAATATCTCTTAGTTTGTCATTTATTGATAACAGATTACATTTAATACACGACATTCTATGCACAACTTTGCCGAACTCGTGCGCATTAAATGCATGTCTTATCATAGTTACTCTTTAGGCATGTTTACAACTCGCATCGACTTAGACGGCTTTTGTGATCATTACCTTTTATAATATTGAATCTTAACCGTCCATCTCATAAAGAAGGTTTAAACTCAAATTCTTAGATCGATAACCGTTCATCTTCTAGATATGTACACATTTCGATCAAATCTTAAGAACCGCCATATTCGCGCTTAACATTTCGATCATATCTTACCTCTTAAAAATCCAAGAATACCTTTGTGCAAAAACCCTCATTTCGCTTACATTCTCTTCGATAAAATTCCCTGTATGCCTACATGAAGTTACTTATGCGCCGATCTTTATTGATTAGTATCTAGTATTAAACCTGCTTTATTTAAAAATCAATACCGATAACAACTTCGTGTAATAGGTACAACGGCGGAAACTAATATCTCTATGATATCTCCAAGACAGATATGCGTAACATTCTCGAGAAGGATCGCGTGTGGTTTGAACCCACCATGGATTGCTCATGCGATCCGGAATATATGGATGAGATCTTCTCGCCCGCGCGAGTCGTGGCCGGAGAAATTTCTCGCCTAGGAGGCCTTCGTACTTCCTCCCGAGACAAAGCTGCGTAACCGTACTTGAATTCGTGACGAAGTGTCCGGAGACATAGTGGCGAGATTTGTTGTCCATTCTATCCAAGACGCCACTACGGAGCCGAAGCGTATGTCCATCAAGGAAGCCCCGAAGCGGAGCTTTGATCCGCCCTCCGAAGGAATTATTAGCAAATGGGTACAGAGACGACCGAGTTGATGAATATCTTACCGTCTTCGGTGGAAAGCCCACTACTTTCGTAGCCAGCTCCGAAGAACAAGATGTTGCCTCGCTCAGTGGCACTTGCTTACATTGTCACGCAGCCTACCGACAAGCCAAGGTGGTCGTTCACCGTGTGTCGGGGCCTAAGATTCGGGATGATGATGGCCATATACGACCGAGCCCAAATTAATCGGACGGAGTTCTTTCTCCGTGAATTCACGGCTCGGGATCGCTAAGTTCGACAAGGCATCGAACATGCCGAGCGCAACGGGCAAATTGCCGTATGGACTCAAACCGCCCATCATGATCGAGGATTTATGTGGATCTCGAGCCTATCACCTACAAAGGGGACAAGGAGTACTTCAATGTGAAGAAGGTCAAATCTCACAACAAGACAAGCAAGCCGTCAGCAGATAGGGTCGGACCTCGCAACTACTCCGCAATCAAAGCCTCAAAGAAGCTACGCCTACAAAGAAAAGAACCCCTCCCACTAAAACTCCTAAGGCACCGGCAAAGAAACCGAAAAAGCCGTTGAGGTGCCGCCACCGAGGAGGTTCCGTAAGTGCCTCGCCGAATGTGCCCCCGAGAGGACTACTCACCCCCGCACTGGTTGTTGATGAGTCCGAGTCTTCTCGAGAAGACTCGCCGCCGGAGAAGATCGTCTCCACCGAAAGAAACCAAGGGGATGCTTTCAAGCTCGTAGCGCAGATATCCGCCGCCTAGATGCACCCCCCTTTCGTCCCCTCTCCACTCAGCCCTCGGCCCCTCCAACCGAAGAGCAGACTTCACACATAGACTTGGAGTCTCGAGATCGCATCCGAAGGTGAATCAATCGGGATGGAAGCTTCAATGATCTTATCTCGAGCCTCCCGTGAGATTCTTCAACGTATACCGGAGCTTGCCGATCATTCGCACTTGATGATCATTGCCAAATCAGCAAGGCTCCACATGCTTCATCGCTCAGGAGTGGCCGCATCTACTTCGCCTTGTTCTCCACTACCCTCACCGCAACTCCATGAAGAAGAGATGAAGTCGAGGCAAGAAATAAGGCTACTTAGAGCCCGCCGACCTCAGCACCATGGAGAATCTCGAGGGCCGCTATGCTTGCGATGATACATGACAAACAAGGTATGCTCAAGACCCTCGGGGACGGGTCGGATCACGACGACCAGACCCACCCAAGGATTCGTGCCCCGGACAACCTCGATAAGGGGATCACCCAGACAAGGATACACATGCCGACATTCCCGATATTCCTCTCGTATCCTTGGTCCCGAGAAGTCCAAGGTTGGTGCTTCGCCCCGCAGAGCCCGCCGCCTCTGCCGCTAGCCGACTTTCGGCGCCGCCAACTGCATCGCAAAGAGATCTCGATCGCTGGCAAAAGCCTTAACCGCTCAAGGGATCAAAAATCGAGATCTTGCGAAGGCTATCCATAGGACATGGAAGCAGATCGCTTCAAGCCACGACTAAAGAACTTCAGGGGCCGAAGTCTTCGTCTCTCCACCGGCCGCCCTCGATGTTTCTCGCGCTTATTTCGTAAGCGCCGGCTCCAGAAGAAGTCCAACCAAGCTCACCCAAGATCTTTCAGAGAGCCAAGCCAAGCTACTTGATGAATTTTTGGCTTCTAAACTGGCTCATACCGACGCTATCACCGAACAATCCGAGGCCACCGAACAAAGACTTGAGAATATCCAACCGCCTTGGAAGACAAGATCACCGAGAAGCCGAATGATGTAAAGGCCGCAACCGAACTCTCTTACAAGCAATATGATGAAGTTCTAACTTCCGAGAGGAACGAGCCGCATGAGGCTCGACAGCACATCCACAATCAACCCGGCCGCCAACCTCCTTCAACAAATCCTTCGTAACACAATGCTTATCCCTACCCCGGCCGCAATTGATGATGCCAAAAAGGGGGAAAGTAGAAGAGGGAAGAGTATCGAGCCGACCAAAGGCAAGAAACAGAGTACCGAGAAGCCGACCCCCACCAAAAGTCTAAAATCTGAAGGGGGAAGCTACACCGAAGTCATCCCGCACTGCACTCGCACTCGTAAGGGTGAGGCCTGTGGTGTCCCAACCGCGAGCACAACCGCGACCGGCCCAAGCGGCTCAGATCCCAGTGCTACTCATGCAACCCTGCACTCCCATTGATATCATCAAGGAGGTTGCAGAGTATGCCGAACAAAAAAGAGGACTCGTAGAGGACTCGATGATGATGAAGAAGTCCCACTACCTCCACCCGTTCAAGGCAAAGGTAAGAAAATTCTCGGAAACTCCCGACCCCTCCAAAGAAAGAAACCCAAGAGATATATCTCACCGAGGAGGAGGCTTAGATCGCCGCCGATGAGAAGCCGGCAAGGGAGATCGCCGATGCCGAAGCCGCCAACAAACCAAAGTCTAAGCCTCGCTAAAGGAAAGACTAAGGCACCAAAGACGCGGTGGGAAAAAAAGAAGGCGCCCGCTAGATCGCCTCCCGTAAAACCTCGAATTGAAGATGATGAAGATAGGGAGAGGCAACAAAGAAAAAGGCACCGAGCAAAGCAAGGTACATCCAAAACCAAATCCAAGACTCCCGCCGACTCCCCGAACAAGCTCCTCGTAAGCCTCAAGAGCAAGATGCGTAAATTGAAGAAATCTTCGCTCGATGGATAGATATCTCTACAGAGGAGAGGAAGCTAGACAGATAGAGGCCGCCAGTGCAGCAGGATACATTCGAGCGCACCTTGGGGCACTCGTGAAGCATACCGAACAAGAGGCCAGCCGAGAGTTCCTTCAAAAACCGACATTCCTTATCGATACGTAATGTTCGTGAAGCAAATGATCTCGAAAACACATAGATGGCCGAGATCGACGAATGGATGCCTATTCGCCTCAATCGTAGATGGGAATCGGCCAAGATAGAGTTTATCAAGAGAAATTATTTCCCGCGATTCTCGCCTAAATGTGTAAGGCCGATGCCTATGTCGAGTGGATGACCATTACTAAACCTCGATCTTTACCCATATATGCACGTAGCAAGAATCGAAGGGGTAGTAGTCGCCGTTCTCGAAGCAAGAATCATTCCTCCACCTGTAAGACAAGACGACTCAAGACATCTCGGAATGATTGAACAAGAAGTGAAGAATGCTGCTTTGAACAGAGGTCTAGAACAAGATGAACCAGCAGACTTTGCCGAATACCTGAAGCTGAGGAAGAACACGTTCAGAATGTATGGAGTCCCACAGCCTGAAGATCAATCTCAAGGTTTCATGAATAGGATTCAGCATTTTAAGGGTTCTCCTTCTTAGTTCTCCTTTTAGCTTAGCAAGATTTGTAATGTATCGAACCGCTTATCATATATATACAAATCTTCTTTTGGCTCTGACAACTAGTTGTTGTCTAAATAGCCGTGTTTGCTTTATGCTTTAACACTCAGAATCACTGAAGTGATTACTGACACACACACACTGAAGTGATTACTGAAGTGATAGGACATAGATGATAGGTTTTGGCATCATCAAATAGGGGGAAATTGTTGGGTGATGATTCCATCCTCAGCACAATTTCACTCAGTGGGAAATGATTCGGCCTTAGACACCGATCTTAAGCTCGCTGGCCTTGTGCTCGTACTTGTCTCGAAGATTTGAAGATCCCAAAACCCTATCTCGAGTGATGAACCATTCCCTTGTATCTGCCTTTGCCTCCGAGGTTTCGCACTCAAGAGACACTTTGCTCCGGTCAAGGCGCCGCAGCTTATCCGCCTCAAAGACCACAGCAGTAAGACTCATGATACCGGACTCAAAGAAGAGCAAAGATATCGAGAGAGTCGCTGAACCGAACTCAGCAGAGTAGTTCACCGGACTCGTAGCCGATCTTCGAGACTTATCTCAAAGCAGCCTATCTACCGAATACAAGGTTAGACTCAAAGAAAGGCGCATAGTCTTCGTGGACCGCCGTAATCTTTTTGAAAGACAATCAAGCATTGGCCATGTACGAGGAAGAGAGAAGTCGGCCTTCAGCCCCGCCTCAAGTCTCGGGCCGCCTCAACCACTCCATCCACCTCGACGAACGACAAGCATACACGTGTCTTCTCACCGCTAAAGCCGCAAACCAACCTTTTACCTAAAAAGGTGGGAAAGTACACTGTTACCTACACCAAAAGAGCCGTTTGCTACCAAAAAGAGAGAGAGAGAAGAAGATCGTCTCCAACGGATCTATTTCAATCTCTGCTCTATAAATAGAGGGATCATCCAAGAGTTAAAAAAACGAAGAACACGAGAGCGCGCTAAAACGAGCGAATTCCAAAGAACAAAGTCTTAGCAAGAACTCGAAGAACAATCTCCGGCGAAAGACTACATTCTAGCTCATAGGGAATCAAGCTAAACCGACATATAAAGCCTCTAGTATCCAATCGACGTTACACGAACTTATAGCTTACCTTCAGCTGTTCGTCGATCTAGAAGCTACTCTCTCATATTCCCTATCCCTCTAACCCTAAGCTCAACCTTTCTTATCTATAGCTTAGACGAAGGAGTTCACATTTGAACCCAATCCTTATTGTATAAGGACTCCTTCACCGTTGGAGAAGTTTGTCAAACACTTTAAGTTTGATAAAGTGTTGTAAACCGAGACTCGGGATCGCATAAAAACCAAGACGCGGCTTTGCCAAGCAGTGCAAGCCGACCGAGACTAACTCAGATAATAAATAACCTCCCGATCATTCGGGACAAGACGGACGTAGGATTTGAGCGATATCCGAACCACTTTAAAAATCCCGTGTCTCTTACTACTTTCTTAATCGTTGCATTGATTTTACTATTCATACCGAACATCATATTTAAAATCAATCAACCGTCTCAAAGATACCGAACTTTTAATCTATCGAATCGAGACTTAAAACGCTTTTCTCACAAAAACCGATTTGGGCCTACACTATTCCGCGCACCGAACTCTTATCCGAGATACCGACTCGACCTAGTCGGCTAGCAAATCTCACCGAAGCCGGCACTTTAGCCTTTAACTCGATTCGTATCAGCTTGTCCGGTCCGCCGAATCAAGCTTCGGGCGCACACCATCCCGAATAGGACCGCTCAAGTTCGAAGTTGAGAAATCGAATCGTGTGTATTCACCCCCCCTCTACACCCGACCGTACACTCTGGGACCAACAGCTTGATGTTTCAGATCTGTTTCTCCGACCTCAACAAAGAACAAATAGGCTTCTTCTTTAGAAGAATACATGAAAGTATCTTCCTCTATGAGTCGTCGGATAGCTCTCCCAAGCAATGTAGCCTCGCTTTCTTCGGGCGGATTTTTCTCCTCCGGCCTCGCCGTTCGCTCCCTCGGGATACCGAGTGCTCGTGACATTCATACCGGAAATGTCCTTCCTTTTGCAATTGTAGCACACACGCTACTCCGCCACCTTTTCCAATGAGTCGAGCCGCTGGACGGACTAGCAAAGCAGTCCTCGTGTTCCCCGCAATCGGAGAAGGTTTATATTCTTCCCTTTTATTATTATCTTTCTTACCTGAGGGAGAATCTCTGTGATATTTCTTTAGCTTTCTGACTCTCTCCTTCTCCCTTTGATATTTGAGAGCCATAAGTGCAAGACGTTCAGTAGCAAGAGTCTCCGTGGATTTTGCATTTGATGCAGCTACTGTATTGCTAGCAGAATCGTGGTTGGCTCCTGAAGTACTTATTGTTGCTTTGAAAGCATGATCAATCTGAGTGTCAGCTAGAGCGCTAACGTACCGTTGGGATAGACTGTGCTCGAACTCCTCAGTCTTTAGTTCTGAAAAGATAACATCAGGAGTTAAAGCATTAAGATCAAAGTGAGGTAAATAAGTCACAAAAGGAAGCCACTTCAGTCGAGGTAGCGCTCTCAAGATCTTGGTGTTCATGTCTTTGTTGGTGAACGTTCTCCCAAGCCCATTGATCACATTGATCTGATTGGTGAATTTGACGCTAAGCTTGTCAATGGTTTCACCGGGCTCCATAGCAAGGTTGTCAAACTTTTGAAGCTCTAACTCGAGCTTATTTTCCTTGATCTGCGGGGTTCCTTAGCTCAGTACAGCCAGGGCATCCCAAAGATCCTTTGTCCTTGAATCACTGAGCGTTGTCAGGATTGCATTCCGCGCTACTCGGTCAAGGTTGTGCAATTTCTTCTCTTCAGGCGTGAAGGCAGATTTTTCCTTGGAAACCTTAGCACCTGTTTGTGCTCCTACACCTCCCACAGTGGCATATTGAACGCTGTCGATCATGGGAATGATGGGTGGGTCCCTGTTTCAAGGACATCTATCATGCTGTCGTGCACCGATGTAAGGTGCGCCTCCATTCTCACGAGCCATACCGTATAGTTCTCCACCGAGAATATAGGTACCATCCGAAAACCTGACATATTAGTGAAGGATAATTGAGGGTTAGGAACGATTACCTTCCTCCTTCGTATGTTGTTGCAGCTCTGATTGTTGCTCGTGTGTCAGATCTTCTGATCTGTGTCCCGACCTTTTTCTCCCTCTGGGTGGTCAGAGAACTGGAGAAAATAAGATAATTGTCTCTCTACAAATAACGCCGTGCATCTATGAATTTGTGATTGTGTGTATTCTGTTTCTGAACAGAATACTAATATATATAGGCTTCAAAAGCCAATATAATATTAATATATATGTAGTCCATTAATTTAATTATATTTCTAATGGCCTTCCATTTAATTAGCCCATAATATAATTAATTAATCCACTGGGCTACTAATATTTATTTCCAAATAAATAACATTATTAAATAAGGTAAAAATTACATTAATCTATTAATAATGATTTCTGAGAGATAATAAATAACTAGGCAACTAATCCGGGCCGCATCAGGGATCTAATACAAGAAATAAAGTAGTGGCCTCAAATTATTTAATTATCTATGCTCGGCCGTAGCAAAATTAATTAATAAACACAGCATTCATTCCACTAGAGAATCCGCTCCGACCTTACCCCTTTATCCCAAATCGAGCAAGGGCTTGTATTTTGGGGACTTAATCGATCCCCGTATTTAAGATAGAAATATCTCGTTAATTAATTGCTTACCGATGCACCTAAATTAATTAACATCTTATATTCCCGAGTAGTACCACTCGACCTTATTAACACATCCGAACTTAATCAACCGGCCGGGTTTAGCGTGCTAATCCTTTCGAGTTCCTCGTGGGATATTATCAACCCATTTTACTAGGATACAGCTTGCAAGATACGACAAACCAACCCGAGCCACAAATGACTACTAACACTCAAGATACGTAGATCCGGCCGCGACGACGTTCACCATAGTAGGTCAAAGTGATAGATAGCCAAATGCAATCACCGAAGTCTTACCAACTTTAAGACCACCTAAGTCATCGAGATCTTTGTTCTCCACTAAGGTCAGCTAGGAGAACACATCTCACCGTGATCCGTCAATACACCACCTTCAAGCGTACTAGTAAAGACAAGCAGCCTAAGACAAGCCACTTCTTATCTAAATCAGAAGCTTAAACCGACAACTTATCCTTAAGTTGTCTCAACCGTGATAACCGCTTATATCTTGTCAGCTTCAACCAACTCTGTGTTGTCTTCTCGTGATACCCGACACACCACACAAATCTAACTTTTATACAAGATAAAGGATAACATGTGCAAACATATATATATTTATCGACAGAGAATAAAATAGTGGTAGGGACAAAACACATTGTATACAAGCATAAAATTTGCTTCCAAAGATACAAAATCCCAACAATTCTCCCGCTTATACTAAAGTAAGCTTTTAGTATACAATGTGTCAGTTCTAGGTACACACTAGTACTCAACTATCTCTCAGCTATCTATCCTATCTATCACTGCATTTTCTCCCACTTATACAAAAGTTTCTGTAGTCCTAAGTCGGGGGCATCTCTACCACTCCTAAGCCACGAACATGCTTCTCGTAGTTTCCGGGAGTGATAACCTCTTTGTGAAAGGATTAGCTAGGTTGACTTCAATTCCAATTGTGTCAATCACCACGTCACCTCAATTTACGAATACTCGTATAATGTGGTACTTTCTGTCTATGTATTTAGAAGCCTTGTGAGATCTAGGTTCCTTAGAATTTGTCACTGCACCCGCATTATCACAATAAATCGTGATCGCCTTAGGCAAATTCCTCGAACAATATCAAGACCTGGAGGAAATTCTCGAGCCAAACCGCCCTTTCAAAGCTTCTCGGCAGCCTCATACTGCTCCACGGCCGAGTCCGCAATGCATTTCTCGCTCCGCACTCCTCCATAAAAATGGCTCCACCTCCCAAGGTAAACACATAACCCGAGGTAGACTTCTTCTCATCTCTCGTCACCGGAAATCCGATTCGTATAACCCAAAGACACTGAGATCGTCTCGATCGCTAAACAAGCATATAATCTCTACTCCGTTTAAGGTACTTGAGAATATGCTTGACCGCTACCCAGTTGTTCCTTTCCGTGGTTAGATCGATATCTTGAGACCATGCCTACAAAGATATGAGATATCTCGCCTCGTACAAAGCATCGCATACATGAGGCTACCGATAGCGGAAGCATATGGTACTAGCCTCATACTTTCTATCTCTTCAGCGCTTTAGGCAATCGATTCTTTGATAGAAAAATGCCACGCCTCGAAAAGTACCGAACCTCTCTTGGCATTTTGCATGCTAAAACGAGCAATAACATTATCAATGTAGGACGCTTGTGACAAGCTCAACATCCTTTTCTGGCGATCTCGAATAACCTTGATCCCAAGGATGTAAGCAGCTTCACTTAAGTCCTTCATTTGAAACTGCTCGGATAACCACATCTTTACGTCTTATAACACTTCAACATTGTTGCCAATGAGAAGGATGTCAACTACATAAAGTGCAAGAAGCACCACTGATCCATTAACACAGATACGGTACACGCACACCTCGTTAGGACATGATACAAAACCATAGGATTTGACTACCTCATCAAAACGCTGGTGCCATAACCGGGAAGCTTGCTTAAGTCCATAAATAGACTTCTTAAGCTTCCAAACTAGATGCTCTTCGCCCTCCTTCACATAACCATCTGGTTGTTTCATTTAGATGTCCCTACCTTTTTCAAGGTGATCTTTTTCAAGGTGAGAAGGTCTCTTCATAATCGATACCTTCTTTCTGGGTAAAACCCTTAACCACTAGCTTGGCCTTAAATACCATGATCTCTCCATTCGGTCCTCTCTTTCTCTTGTATACCCACTTACTACCAATAGCCTTACAGCCCTCAGGTAGTTCAGTGATCTCGTATACATCCATATCGCCTATGGACTTAAATTTTGAGTCCATAGCGATTCGCCAAAGAAATCGCATCTATATCTCCCATCGCTTCGTTGTAGGTCCAGGGGATCAACGGTATCCTATTCATCCGCCGGGAGATGATCGACGTCTCCCCAAAGCGAACATATACCGATCAGTGTAAATATCACCCTCCCACTACGTCGAACAGTGTCAGGTACTGTGTTAACAGATTGTGCAGTTACTCGTGGAGTACTATCTTGCACAACTGGCTATTCAAGTAGATCTCGACCACCTTGTAATTTTTCAAGGATGATGTTGACTCGAGACTTATGGTTACTAATGTAATCCTCTTCTAAGAACCGAGCGTTAGGACTAACAATGATCTTCTGTTCTTTAGGATCATAAAAGTATCCATCCTTCATTTCCATCGGATACCCTATGAACAACATCACTTCTGAACATGATTCCAATTTGTCGGCTTGCCTATTTAACACATAAGCAGGACAACCCCAAATCCTTAAGTGGTGCAAACTATGCTTATGCCCATTCAACAACTCAAAAGGGGTCTTTTGTACCGACTAGGAAGGCACACGGTTCAGCAAGTATGCTGCAGTCTCTATGGCATATCCCCAAAAGGAAACTAGCAAAGTTGCACAACTCATCATGGACCGAACCATCTCTAGGAGGGTTCGGTTCCTTCTCTCTGACACACCATTCTCGCCGGGGCGCGCCTTCGGTGCCGTCACCGGGATGTAATCCCACATTCCCGTCAAGTAGTCCTTGAACTCATTAGATAGGTATTCCCCACCACGATCGATCGTAGTGTTTTAATTCCCTTTACCTAGCTTCTTCTCCACTTCGCCTTGAATTCCGTAAAGGTTTCCAAAGCAATCCGACTTGTGGCGAAGAAGGTAAACATATCCATACCTTGAGTAATCATCGCAAATGTGACGAAGTACTCATACCCTTCCACGAGCTTGTGTAGACATGGGCCCACACAAGTCGAATGTATCAAACTTAATACTTATGCGGCTCTATAACCCGTTCGCCTTAAAAGGCCTAGTCACCATCTTTCCTTCTAAGCAGGGCCCGCAAGTTGGAAATGGTTCTACATGGAGAGACTCCAATGATCCATATTCCACCAACCTTGAATCCTATTTAGATTGATGTGACCTAGTCTTAAGTGCCACGTATAAGTTTCGTTTACTTTAGAAGATTCTTTCCTCATCTTAGGATTTGATGACGAGGAAGCAACATTAACCGTAATTACGCGGATTACAAGTAATAGTATATAAAGACCCATTTAATAGCCCACCACAGATGAAATCATCGTCTTTCATGATAGAAACGCCACTATCAAAACTTGATTTATAACCATCCATGATGTAGAGTTTTGAAACGTAAATTATGTTTCGCATAAACTCGTGCACATATAAAACTTCTTTAAGTACTAAAACAGTAACTATCAAAAGATAGATGTAGATCTCCAATGGCAACCGCGAGAACTCTCGATCTATCGCCGATCGAGACTACCACCTCGCCATCGCTCAACCGCCTTTTCCCGCAAGAAACCTTGCAAGGTGTAACAAACATGATCGGCTGCCTCGAATCCACTACCCATTCGTGGGTAGAAGAGGAAACCATAACAATTTCAGCCACTACAAGAGCGACTCGCGCCTCTTTCTGCTTTGCCTTGACATCCGGATTATAATTCTTCCAGGTGTCCTTTCTTAGCATTCTTGAAGAACCTTCCTTTCTCCTTCGACATTTGCATGTCGCCGGTAAGGACCGCCTTCTTACTCCCACCGCTCTTCTTGGAAATGTCCACCCTTTCTCGCTTCTTTTTCTCGGTTTCCGCCTTCGGAGGATTCCTTGAACTACTATGGATATTCAAGACTTGAGCACTCTTGCCCTTTTCTATAACCTCTTTGACCGCTACCAAAGATTTGAGTAACATACTCATACTAAACTCGTTTTAGACATAGCGGTCCTAAAAAGTAAGTTCTTATAGGACCTTTACAGAGCATTTATTGGGAAGGTAAGATATCTCTTCCACTTTGTAAAATTATTTAAACCCGTTAGGGCTTGGTTGGTGAGACTGTTTAGAAACTCGAAAATTATTCGAACAAACATATCTGAAAAGCATAATAAAAGTATGTAAGAAAGTTATATTTGCACATAATTCGTAATTAACCATCATTGTAACCTTTTGTAAAACCAAAGACGTTAAATACTCGAATAGCCCTAGAGATCACACTTGCAAGCCACTCAGGTGGACGTTTACTCGTGTACCCCTAGATCAAGCTATATACCTAGCTCTTCAATTTCAATCCACGTCTAGGTTCTTAAGACAAATGGAATTAATAGTTCGATATTCTGGACCATGTCACTATTCAAACGCGGGAAGTGACTTCGAGGGAAGTGAATTGTACCTGCGGTGACATCTAAGCATTGACCATTAATTTGACCAAAATAGAATCGAATTCTTGAAATTGACATACTTACTCGAACCATGCCGCATTCAATTTGATCTAATTAGCCATCCTATTTAATTATTATCTTCTTGAGTACTCGTGTTTACTAGGCACACAAGCCACGCAGTGGACGCTACGCCTTCGCTCCCACTACTCAATAACAATCAAATATTGTTTTGGAAAACTCATCTCACAAAACCGGTAGCTCAAAAATGCAAGCAAGCCACGCCGGCGGGACGTTTACTCACACAATCTTACTACTTTCGCTTAGAGTCCAATTAATGGAGGTCCGATTAAGTGTTTAATATCCAAATTAATGGAATCTAATTAAACATTTAATTTAAAAATTGCTTAGTCTTTTTATTCAAAAGGTTTGTTTTGAATCATGCATATCCACATAATTCCTAAAGCATGCAATTTCTAAGCGCATATAATAAAACGTGCTCGCGAAAAATAAAACATGTTTTAATACGACGTAAATCCTATTTACATGCTTTTCTAAGTGCAATTAATCATATAATCGCATGCTAAAGCATAATAATAAATAAATGCGCAAATAGGAAATTTAAAACGTCGTTATCGGGCTTTAAAACACATAATTCCTAACTATTACATAGCCCGATCAAAATACAGCTCTTCGATCTTCAAAATCTTCGAATCTGAAAAATGCATCGAAAACTGCATCGTGCCACGCCATTAGGGGTCCGTCACGTAGCGCACACATGGCAGCCAGTGGCCGACGGGCGAAGCCACGCCGACCGCCACGCCATCGCCTTCTTCATCAAGAAGAAATGCCGTCGCCGCCTTTCCGCCGGGCTGGCGGCCTGCCGCCACCTCCCTGACATCCCTGGAGCCCCGCCGTCGCATGTTGCCGCCACCTCGACATCCTTGGAGCCGCCGCGCCCGACATCAATTTCCGTCAATTTCGAAACGATTCGCTGGAAAAATTCATTGTAAGCAGCAAACTTCAGACATCAATTCTGGTCGCATCCGGGATTGGATGACCCCATACGACATATCGACACGAAGCTCGTGAGATGAGGAATCCAGCGGTTCAAGCAGATCGGAAATCGGACGCCGGACCAGCCGGAAATCGGTGCCGCAAGATGCGGCGGAACCCTAGCGAAATTAAGGTTTTCGGCCAGAATTGGGGATTTCTTGACAGCACGACCACTTCTCCTTTCCGACGCTATTCCGGACAAACCAGAAATCGTAATTGGTCGTACGACCTATCCAGACAAAGCTAACGAAAAAAAGAACAAAACTATCTGAACGGATCAGAAAAATAAGATTGCACGCGCTTCCACGCGCCTTCAAAGTCGGCGGTCGTGATTTGCCGTAAAAATAGTGGTTTCACCTTTTCCGCCTTTTTGCGCCGTCGCGCCTCAATTTTCGTGCATCCCGGACCAATTACAGTACAATAACAGTACAATCACATAACAAATAGTGTTGGGATTTTGTATACTGGAAGCACTTTTATGCTTGTATACAATGTGTTTTTGTCCTTACCACTGTTTTATTCTCCTATCTGATAAATATGTATATTTGCACATGTTATCCTTTATCTTGTATAAAAGTTGGATTTGTGTGGCGTGTCGGGTATCACGTAAGACAACACAAATTGGTTGAACCGACAAGATATAAACAAGCAACACAACGAGATAACTTAAGTATGAAGTTGTCGGCTTAAGTCTGCAGCTTAGATAAGAAGTGGCTTGTCTTTAGCTACTTGTCTTTACCGGTACACTTAAGGTGGTGTATTGAAGGATCACAGTGAGATATGTTCTCCTAATCGACCTTAGTGGAGAACCAAGATCTCGGTGACTTAGCCGATCTTAAGCTTGGTAAGACTTCACCGAGTGCATTTGACTATCTATCACTTTGACTTACTATGGTGAACGCCAAACGAGCGGCGGGATCTACGTATCTTGGGTGTTAGTAGTTATTTGCGGCTTAAGGTTGGTTGTCCGGATCTTGCATCCGTATCCTAGTAAAACGGGTTGATAATATCCCCGAGGAACTCGAAAGGATTAGCACACTAAACCCGGCCGGCTGATTAAGTTCAGCGTGTTAATAAGGTCAAGTGGTACTACTCGTGAATATAAGATGTTAATTAATTTAAGTCGTCAAATGAGCTTAATTAATTAACGGATATTTCTATCTTAAATACTGAGATTGATTAAGTCCCAAAATACAAGCCCTCGCCAAATTGGGATAAAGGGGTAAGTCAAAGCACCGATTCTCTAGTGGAATGAATCCGTGTTAATTAATTAATTTTGCTCGGGCCGAGCAAGGATAATTAATTAATTGGAGGCCCCGCTTTATTTCTTCTATGGATCCCCGATCCGGCCCAATTAGTTGCCTAGTAATTTATTGTCTCTCGTAAATCATTATTAATGGATTAATGTATTTTCACATTATTTAATAATGTTATTTATTCGGAATTAATCGTGGGCCAATTAATTGATAAATATTAGTAGCCCAGTAAATTAATTAATTATGTTATGGGCTAATTATGTGGAAGTCCATTGGAATATAATTAAATTAATGGGCTACAAATATATTAATATTATATTGGCTTTTGAAGCCTATATATATTAGTATTCGCTCGTAACGTAATACGTAAAAATCATAACTCACGCACGCGAGTTTTGAGAGAGACATATTTTTATTTTCTTAGTCCTCGACCACCCGCAGGAAGAAAAAGGCCGAGAGACACGTAAGATCTAAGATCGACACGAGAGCAACAATCAAAGCCGCGACAACATACGAAGGAGGGGGTATCGATTTCTTCCTTTCATATTCCTTCAAATAGGTCCTATCATCTACTCGTAGATTTTCTCACGATAAAAACGTTACAACGGGGTAAAAACAAATGTGGCTCGCAGCCACCCCAAACACGAAAATTAACCGGATAACGACGGAATTAAACCCTAATCATGCTCCTAACAAGAACAATCGAGCCTAAACCGTGCTCGATACCAATTGAAGGATAATTGAGGGTTAGGAACGATTACCTTCCTCCTTCGTATGTTGTTGCAACTCGATTGTCGCTCGTGTGTCGATCTTTCCGATCTCGTGTCCCGACCTTTTTCTCCCTCCGGGTGGCCGAGAACCGGGAGAAAATAAGATAACTGTCTCTCCAGAAATAAAGCTGTGCGTCTATGAATTTGTGATTGTGTGTATTCTGTTTCTGAACAGAATACTAATATATATAGGCTTCAAAAGCCAATATAATATTAATATATTTGTAGCCCATTAATTTAATTATATTTCTAATGGCCTTCCACATAATTAGCCCATAATATAATTAATTAATCCACTGGGGTACTAATATTTATCAATTAATAGGCCCATCCAATTAATTCATGATAAATAACATTATTAAATAATGTAAAATTTACATTAATCTATTAATAATGATTTCTGAGGGACAATAAATAATTGGGCAACTAATTGGGCCAGATCAGGGATCTAATACAAGAAATAAAGCAGGGCCTCAAATTAATTAATTATCTATGCTCGCCCGTAGCAAAATTAATTAATAAACACGAGATTCATTCCACTAGAGAATCCGGGCCGACTTACCCCCTTTATCCCAAATTGAGCAAGGGCTTGTATTTTAGACTTAATCGATCCCCGTATTTAAGATAGAAATATCCGTTAATTAATTAAGCTTACTGACAACCTAAATTAATTAACATCTGATATTCCTGAGTAGTACCACTCGACCTTATTAACACACCTAAACTTAATCAACCGATCGGGTTTAGTGTGCTAATCCTTTCGAGTTCCTCGGGGGGATATTATCAACCCATTTTACTAGGATACGGTTGCAAGATACGAAACAACCAAACCCGAGCCACAAATGACTACTAACACCCAAGATACGTAGATCCTGGCCGCGACGACGTTCACCATAGTAGGTCAAAGTGTTAGATAGCCAAAATGAACTCACCAAGTCTTACCAAGCTTAAGACCAGCTAAGTCACCGAGATCTTGGTTCTCCACTAAAGCCGCCTAGGAGAACACATCTTACCGTGATCCGTCAATACACCACCTTCAGTGCACCAAGAAAGACAAGCAGCCTAAGACAAGCCACTTCTTATCTAAATCGCAGCTTAAACCGACAACTTATCCTTAAGTTGTCTCACTGTGATAACCGCTTATATCTTGTCAGCCCAATCGCTTTATGTTGTCTTCTCGTGATACCCGACACACCACACAAATCTAACTTTTATACAAGATAAAGGATAACATGTGCAAATACATATATATTTATCGATAGTAGAATAAAATAGTGGTAGGGACAAAACACATTATGTACAAGCATAAAATTTGCTTCAAAGGATACAAAATCCCAACAATTAGACATTATGGGTAAGAGTATATGGATGTATGAAGAGATGCTTGTATAGTGAAAACGCTTTCGTGATCTCGCTCGAGTAGTACCCGTAGTTTTCAAAAATGATGATCAGGAGAACACCGCTCCCGATATCAATTGTTGGTCCAAAGACGAGTGTCAGGTGTAGAGAGGGGGGGGGGTGAATACACCTGAGTAAAAGTTTTCCTCAAGCGCGAAGGTCAGCTGGTCTGTTAAGAGTGACTGATGAACAATGCCAAATAATAACCTTCGATCGCGGGTCGGGCCCCAACTATCGAGTCCGTTCTACCGACTTCGTTAGTATAGAGAGTTCACCTGAGAGTTTCAAGTGCGGATAAGCGTGGGGGCCCGCTGGACTTCGCCTCTTTTGAAAACGTGTTTTTGCAAAACCAAATTTGTTTTGGCTGGTGCACTTTTAAATACGTTTTATGCAAATTATGATTTTGTAAATCGGTTTGAGAACAATGCAATAAAACAGTAAATAACACAAGCAGTTTTTAACGTGGTTCGGATTTGCAAGATCCTACGTCTACGGTCCTACAGAACAGGAGTTCTTGTTGATTAATCCGAGCAAGCCTCAAAGAAGGAATCCAGAAACCCGGACAACCTCTTCTAAGTTATAGTCCTTAGCAACTTTACAAATCAAACCGAAGTTTGAAGGGGAGGGGATTTTCTCCAACAATGAAGGAGTTCTTACAATAAGAACAATTCACAGAAAGTGAACTCCTTCGAAGGTTCTAAACTATAGATATAACAATGAAGCTTAGATGGAGAAGAGAGAACTAAAGAATCTCTAGAGAGAAGAACTACGGATATTCAACTAAGCAAGTTCTTCGCTGGATTGGCTTGAATGCGCTAGAGAGTTTGTATGCAATGAGCTTATATTCCCTTTGATGTCCCGTGTGTTGAGCTTGGAAACTCTTCTCTATTTATAGTCGTGACCCAGGCATGTATCCGTTGGAGAGGACGATGCCACGTGTCACAAACTTCCAAGGAAAATGGCCATAAGTTTTCGAACGAGCGCCGTAGAGTTGTCCGGGTTCTCGTACATGAGAGCCGCTTAACGCCGAGCATGTAAGGCTTTGGCTGCTTCTCATTGGCCGAGGTTTGTGGGAGGTGAGACTTGTTAGACATCGCCTTCATCCGAGTTGACTCTCACCGATCCTCGTATGAATAGACTCTCCGGACTTCGAATGATAATAGTCGGCAGCGCTATTTCCTTGTCTGACCCGCAACCGGAGCTCGCATGAGTTCGGAGAGATCCGGACCGATCGTGCCAACTTCTTCATCTCGAGTTTGCCGATAAGAATCTTCTACCGAGAGTAGTCAACTGGTGCCTCTAAAGGTATTGAGCTCTTCACACATTCAGTAGATAAAAATCGTACTGAGTCTTAAACAGAGGTCTGCTGATAAGAATCTTCTACTGAGAACAATCAGCTGGAGGACCTGAAGACACGAGCTCTACAAACTGATGACATGGGGTTCTGAAATTTAACTTCTCTATCAAGTTTAGACCAACAACACCCTTACGAGACTTAGACAAAAATAAACAATGAATGTAAGAACATGTCTAGCCTATTACATCATCAAGTTCAAAATACACATCGGTACAGTGATAAGTTTTGGGATCTTTAATTCTATAGCGAATGAAAAATCACTACAATTTCCCCCATTACGTAAATATTACAATAAGTCCTAAGTACATGAACTGCTGACGTTAGTTCTAAGTACCCCCTATCAATGATCTAAACGACCACTGACTCATAACCCAACACTTAATCCGTTAATGTATTTGATATTATTATCATTATATGGTTTAACGTTTGATACATGGTTGATGTACTTTTTAGTTGCCCGCCCGGTATACGCTATGGCCCCCGTTTGGCTGACAAGGATTCGTCTTAAAATTTTCTTATTCCTAATTGTTAAATTCCGGTGTTTGGTAGTATAAAGAAAGTAATTTGATTCCATAAATTTAAAATCCAATGTTTGGTTAATTTTATTTTTTTTAAATGAGGAAAATAATAAGAATCTTAAAGTAAGGAAATAAGGTAATAGTCAAGGGATTTTCCCTACTAAAACTTAGTATTCTTTTTTTCATAACATGGCATTTCACCCATGGATTCCTAATTAACTCACACTATCAATTTTTTACGAAAACTCACGCTCTCCTCAATTGATTAGAAAGATTGAATATTATTGTATCTTCCCTCAAGCAACCCACAAGCAAAATAAATTCTTTTGCACTGGGTCCCCATCTACTACTGAGTAAACTGATTGTAGTTAATGCCCCTGCGGGAACATACTTAGATCCGTTGAACAATGCCTTGATAGCAAAGCCAACTAGCAGAGTCGGCGCATAAGTTTAGGCAGCAGTTTCTCTGTTCTCTTGCTCCCTCATTTTCGTTGTTCTCCCCTCACCCGCTGATTGATTCTTTGGAGGAAGAGCTCTGCTTTTCCCATCATATTCAAATCCTCCGTTTGCGCCTGCATTTGAGTTTCTAAATATTGCAGGAGGGTGTCAGATTCAGTCAATTAGTTCAATTTATTTGAGGTGATAGTTGATTATTTTACAGGTAGTTCATAATCAAATTGCGGATGAAAACATAGGGGCGATGTCTATTACTGTGTAGATTTCTTTCAATTGATGAAAGAATTGAGATAGATCATTGTGTCCATGTATGGATTGAATTTTGTTTCGATTGAATTAGTGTTATGATGGATGGAAAATTTGCGCAACGATGGTTAGAGAAGGATTTTTTTTCATTATTACTCCCTCCATCCCATTATTTGTGGCCCAATCGATTTCTGCACGTGAATTAAGAGAGTAGATGATAAAAAGCATGATATAGAAGATAAGTAAGATAATGAGAGAGTATGAGAGAAAGATTATAAAATATGAGAGAGAATGTAATAAAGTAGGAGAGAGAAGATCATGTAGAGTAGGAGTAATTTTTTATCAAATTAGGAAAGTGGGCACAAATAATGGGACACCCTTTCGGAAAAAAACGAGCCACAAAATAGCGGGACGGAGGGAGTATTATTTCAGGAAGCAATATATTTATTATTATTTTAGTGTTTATTCTTAATATACTAATAATTAAAAAAAATTGAGAATCTGAAAATATTTCTTAAATTCACCAAGCACAGTGAAGTAATCTATTTTCATCGGAATTATATCCACATAATTATATTCCCTAATAACTTTAGTTTTTTAATTCCCTCACAACTTTATTGACAACCAAATGGGCCATAAGTATCTTGAATTTAAAAAATATTTTTAATACACGATCTTATACGATCTATTAAATCGCTTTGGCTAATAGTATTATATTGTGGTATATTAGTCAAATATAGTCATTTGAGATACCATATACACAAAATAGCCACTTCAACAACACACTCAATATTTAATATTATTAATTATAACTCTAAACATTTTTACTTTTCAGGCTTGAGAAGTTCTGAAGCTCAATAATTTTGAGGTATCTGGCTTTGTGTATTAATAATTGACTGAATATAAAAAAAATATGCACATGTTTTCTAAAAGACACAGGCATCGAGTATCGTACAATCATAGTAGCTAGCTTACTAGCTAGCTTTTTCCGTGTGCATGATACGAAAATCTCGTGTCAATAATTGTATTAGTAGATAGATTAGAAAAATGTAAAAGTTAAAAACAAAGGAAATAATCTGGATTAGTTGTGAATATAACGGTCTTAGTCCCGCTCGGGAGGTAAAAAATATGTTCACCAAATCCAAGCTCACGAGTCTCGCTCGAATCCCGCTCGTATTGTCGGAAGTTCTCGTGAAATCCCGCTCGGCGCTGTCGCCCTTCCCACTCAAAACCCGTTGGACGAGCGGGATTGCACGAGCGAGACCGAGCGAGATTTGAACAGAACTAGAATTTAATATCCAGATCTGTCACTTTCTCTTCTCTTTCTTCCCAATTTCCTTCGCACGTGGCCGAAATCCCACTCAAGACCGATCGAAACGCAAGTTTGAAGCAGATTTCAACACCAAAATACGAGAATGGTCAACCAGGTTAGTCCGGCTCAAATGCTATAGTCCCGCTCAAATTTTATCTGTTAATTTGGCGCGAACATTATGATTTTTTTAGCATGGTTTTCTTTGAATTTTTGGAGCATGAATTAGTCGAATTTAGAGCATGAATATTGTTTAATTTTTTGCCGAATTTAAGATTTTTTGGCTTGAATATTTGTTATAGAATACAGTTTAATTTTTGGGAGTAAATATTGGACTGTATTTTTTCGTGAATTTTTGGGATTTCTGGTGTTTGGCTTGAAAAACTCCCACTTATTTTTTGGGCTCAAATCCCGACTCGCCGAGCGGAATTCTGCTTCGGCCGAGCAGTCCCTTTCGATCGAGGGGGATTTGAATTTTTTTTTAACGGTTAAATTATTCCGGTGCAGCCCGTATTTAAAATAATTGTTATTCTCGATGCAAATCCGAGGATCGACATCGAATATAACCCAAAGATTTTTGATACGATTAAAAATCTTAAGAGCTATTGGTGATGATGGGTTAGTGGAGTAGTTTATGAATAGCGTTTTGGTGACTTTGATGGATTAGAAGACGGGTAGGAATGCCGCTAGAGCTCGTTACATGCCGATGTGTCATGAGATTCAAACAGATCTGAGATGATTCGCTTATATAGTTTTTCGTGTCCGTGACTGCTATCCAATTTTCTTGTTTTAATTATGTCCTTGTCACGGGTTTAATGTTCGATCCCCGCAATTTTGATTCGTATGCTCAAGATGATCCCCCTAGCCGATTGTTTACACATGTTAAATGGTTGTACACCAATAACGAGTAGAGAATTGCCGACAAAGTTCGAGAGTGGAGATTTGGAGTTGGAAGAGTCGGGCTTTTTGAAAGTGGCTAATGTTCTAGCTTTATTTTTCTTTTTACCCTCGGCTACAACGACAAGAGAGAGAGGACACGTAGATTTGGGTATTAGTGGACTATCTACCGGTATTTTTACCAATTCCCGTGGGGGCTCCTACACTTATGGTGCTCGTACAACTATTGTAGTTTTGTTTCGAGAACGTCGGAGCAAATTGTAGGGATTTTTGTATAACGGAAGCAAATTTTATGCTTGTGTACAATGTGGTTTTGTCCTTACCACTATTTTATTCTCCTATCTCGATAAATATATATATTTGCACATGTAATCATTTATCTTGTACAAAAGTTAGATTTGTGTAAGCGTGTCGGGTATCACAGTAAGACAACACAAATTGGTTGAACCGACAAGATATAAACAATTATCACAAACGAGACAACTTAAGGATAAGTTGCCCGCTTAAGCCGCAGACTTAGATAAGAAGTGGTTTGTCTTGCGCCGCTTGTCTTTACCGGTACACTTAAGGTGGTGTATTGATGGATCACAAGTGAGATGTGTTCTCCTAATCGACCTTAGCGGAGAACCAAGATCTCGGCGACTTAGCCGGTCTTAAGCTTGGTAAGACTTCGCCGAGCGCATTTGGCTATCTATCACTTTGACCTACTATGGTGAACGCCATCGCGACCGGATCTACGTATCTTGGGTGTTAGTAGTTGTTTGTGGCTTAGGCTCAAGTTATCCGTATCTTGCAACCGTATCCTAGTAAAATAAGGTTGATAATATCCCCCGAGGAACTCGTAGAGGATTAGCACACACTAAAACCAGTCCGGTTGATTAAGTTCAAAGTGTGTTAATAAGGTCGAGTGGTACTACTCAAGATTATAAGATGTTAATTAATTTAAGATGTCGATGAGCTTAATTAATTAACGTATATTTTTATCTTAAATAATGAGATCGATTAAGTCTAAAAATACAAGCCCTCGCTCCATTTGGGGATAAATGGCTAAGTTAGCAGGATTCTCTACTGGAATGAATCTATGTTTATTAATTAATTTTTCTCTGGGATAAGCATAGATAATTAATTAATTTGAGGCCCTTCTTTATTTCTTGTATTAGATCCCTGATCTGGCCCAATTAGTTGTCTAGTTATTTATTGTCTCTTAAAAATCATTATTAATAGATTAATGTAATTTTACATTATTTAATAATGTTATTTTATTAATTATATTATGGGCTAATTATGTGGAAGTCCATTAGGAATATAATTAAATTGATAGGCTACAAATATTAATATTTATATTGATTTTTGAAGCCTATATATATTAATATTATATTCATAAATAGAACACACACAATAATACATACACGCACAACGTGAATGAGAGAGAGATAATAATCTTATTTTCTCCAGCCTTCCGACCACCCGAGAGGGGAGAAAAGGCCGGGACACGTATCGAATATCTCGACACACGAGCAATAATTCGTAGCCGCAACAACATACGTTGGAGGAAGGTATATCGTTCTGCACCTCCTATTTTCCTTCACAAATTTCCAAAATGTGTATTATGATTTTTTTAATTTAATTAATTTAATTATTGATATGTCTTCTATACTAATCAATATTTCATTCATTGTAGATTTGGTCTTACGATGCTATTCCGCATTTAGGAGTGATATCTCGGCAAAAAGTTGTCCACAACCCGGATTGCCTCGCTGGGAGAATTGATTCTTCGATGGAGTCCAATCGCGTATGCTTAATAAATTCTCGGCGTCGCCGTAAAGATATTTAATTTAGTGTTGTTTTATAATTTTTTATTAAGTTTAATATAGGGGAATATATTATATATATAGTAATATTTTTAATTTAATGTTGTTTCATAATATTTTATTTAATAGAATTGCAAAGATGTTGTCCAAGCCCTTGGTCTCACACCATTCGACACTGAGACACAAACCCCGTATTGACATAATAACATTGGAGACGGTCGATTTCATGTGTCCTACATTCAGCCGAGAATCCATTACAACCCACGATCATAGGAGACCATGGGGAACGAGAGCTATATCGATTCGGACAGCAGACACAACGTCCCTCCTGTTCTAGAGGCACTGGACTGATACAATGCCATTCCATTGAAGGTGGTAAGCTGGGCCGAATGGAGGGAGCCGGATCACGAGCGCTCCTTGGATCGTGGAGAGACATCCGGGCCGCAGTAGAGGGAAAAACACCGGACCTTACGATAGGAAATAGTTCACAACGTTAAAAATCTATTTCAGTCGAAGTTTGGTCGATCTAGGAGCCGAAGCTTGACTTCCACGTCCTCTCACGCAGCGGTAGTGGTCGAATTGTACACCGCATTGACCTTTGTGAGGAGTGAATCGATGTCGATGGGGCACCGCTGTGAGCGGGATTTTCGTGAAGATATGGGGGATAACTCTCCCCAGGCTAAGGACAGAGGCAACTCGGTGTAACGGCCCGAGATTATTATGGAGGGTAGAGTTGAGGCGAAGCCAGAGGGTCTGGAGATGGACAAGTCGGATAATGAAGGAGCAGTCGGTCATTCCACCGACCCAAGGTCAACATAGCGTCTATGAGCGTGGCTGTTATGCTCCGGAGTCAGTCTGGAGCATGTTTGACTATTATGATCCCGTGCTTACTGAGATTGTCCGCCTCGCCAAAGTCGGTAATACGGTGCACAACCCATGCACCTACTTCCTTTTAATGGTGGCAATTGGCTTGATATGATGCTCCCGATCCGGAGCATCCTTCAGCACACTTCGTTGAGGTTGGTGCATCATTTGCCAATCCAGTACGGGTCGAGCCCATCCTATATCCAGTGACCACAATTAGCTCGATACATTTTTCGTTGATTCAGTTTATCAGGTAGCTTACAATTTATATATTTAATTTATTTTTTTAATTATAGCTTCATTTTTTAATTTGGTTCATTTAATTTTTAGGCATTGGACGACTCCACATGTCAACCCAATCGTAGCCATAATGATGAACGCTCCCATAGTCGGTGAAAATTATCGCCAAGCACCGGCGTCCCGGACTATGGTGTTTCACGAGGCGCGAAGTATGTTGTCCCCCAAACACTCTTCATGAGCTCGAGGATCATCGTAAGGAGTTGGAGCATGGGACCATGGAAGCGTTGAGAAGGATTAAGAATTTTCTGGGGTATCGATGTGTTGGCTATGCCCCACTATCATCATCCGTGATAGTCGATTCCAAGATTCTTCAGAAGTAATAATAATTTTTCCCATTTATTTAATTAAATAATTTTTGACATTTTATCATTTTGTTTAACAGTAACGTGATCCCGCCAAAATTGGAAAGAAATGCATTTCGACCCGGATCATGACATACACGATGTGAACTTCAATTATCGGCGTATGTGGAGTCCGAACGAAATCCTCATGCAATATATTTGGATTTATGACTTTTGATTTTTTTTATGGTATTTTGAGTTTCTGATATATTGGTATGTATGTGTTTTTTTTTATACTGTCTACCAAGACTACTCAAAAAATATTAATTACAAATTAACATAATTACATAATAACGAAAAAATGTGAGCGAAATTTGAACGAATTACTCAAGTTGCATTTATATCCCGCTCATGCTTCCCTCTCATTGCGAGCGGGACTGTGAGCAGGATTCGACCAAAATCCCTCTCAAGCAACGGTCAAATCCCACTCACGTTTCCCTCTCATTGTGAGTGGGACTGTGAGCGGGATTTGACCAAAATCCCTCTCAAGAAACAGTAAAATCCCGCTCACTTTTCCCTCTCAAGATGAGAGGGACAATGAGCGGGATTTGACCGAAATCCCTCTCAAGCAACGATTAAATCCCGCGCACATTTCCATCTCACCGTGAGCGGACCGTGAGCGAATTTGACCGAAATCCCTTCAAGTCAACGGAAATCCCGCCACATTTCTCTCTCACTGAGCGAGGACTGCGTGAGCGGGATTTGACCGAAACCCCTTCAAGCAACGGCCAAATCCCGCTCACATTTCTCTCTCACCGTGAGCGGGATTCGACCGAAATTCCTTTCAACCAACCTTCAAATACACTCACGTTTCCGTCTCACTACGTATGGGGTTTTGACCTAAATTTCACTAGCAACATTAATTTAAAATTCGATATCGCAATACATTTCAAGAGCAATTACATAATATTAAAATACAAAATCATAGATTACTTTGACAATTACGAATCGATGAGAAATTATGTCATATTTAAATGCTTCCGACTCGTTGAGTTCGGCACATCCGTTCCCTGACACTTCCTTCCAGTACGACCAACCAAACCACATATGTTGCATTTTTTCGAACAAGCGTGTTCTCCAACTAGATGTACCGCTTCGGCACCCGAGGGTCGTCTATTATTCTTCTGGCCTCTCGCCCGCCTCGTAATTAATGGTGGCAACATAACCGTTGGAGGCCACATCTCCGACGGTACTCACGAATTACGCATGGGGGTACCGTATATAGTGTTTTGACATATATCATCTTCTAATTTTCTATCTTGTACGCTGGCCTCGAGACGAAGTCTAGTAAATTTAGTCTAGCAACCATATGACAAAAAAACTCCGTTAATAAACTCGCGTACACAATAGCCCTATAGATGAAAAACTGCGTTATACCCGCTAGCAACACAAGCATGCCAACATGGGATCTCATCAAGTTGCCACTCATGATATTCACAAGCGCTTCTACCGATTTGAACTTCCATTGATATGTTCGGTTGTGAACATTGAATTTGTCTCCGTTCACGGACTACAACGGTGAAGCGATGTGAACGTTCCTATGACGGAGCTCACTTTAGCTCCACAACAATTGTGAGCGCATTATCTCGCGCCATGCCTTTGCTCGAGGTTGTTCACACTACCGTTCCACCATGTGACCTATTTCCTCGATCGTAGAGCACATCGGCAGTACGCTGTGTTGTGAGCAGCCCTCGAGTTGATGGATTCAACTATGTTTGAGGTCTCGTGACCGTACCAAATAATGGGAGACTTCGATCTATCCCACTTTTCTCGGTCCGACATCCCTTAACTTCTCGTATGTCTTAGGATAAGTTTCGATGAATCCCTTCAATCGCATGATCAAAATCATATGTTGTATATGCATGAGACAACATCATAATACATCTTGGATAAGCGTCTTACTATATCGTGTAATCTTATTCTCAAGATGGTACTAACAAGTGCCACGGGTTGCTTCCGATAAACAAAACTCTCTACCGCATATGATCCAGGCGTTGATCGGAGATGATCATTAAACGGCTTGGCATCGTAAATGCTTCTCTCGCCCGGGACACGAACCACGCCCAAGAGTAATAGTTTCCAATTGGACCCACACCAAAGGCTAGTGGAAATATTTGGTCGCTGTCATCTATCGTAGCACCCACAAATACCACTCCTTTATTCCTTCCTTTCAAGGGAGTCGCGCCGACCACAATCGATCTCGGAGGTTAAATACCCACGGGCCATGAGAAACATCAAAAGCAACGAATAATTGTTGGAAATGGAGCTTCAATCGACTTCAAAACTGCACCAGATGGATTCGTTGCTTTCGCGATGTAGAGGTAATGAGGAAGCATCCTGAACGAATTTGAAGTGTCCACCAAAAATCATCACCACAACAAAATTGCTTGCTCGTAGAACTACACTGTAGCTTGCTTGAAAGCCGAATTCTGCCATGATAGCTGCCAAAATTTCTTTCAGTTTTAGGACGGATTTTTTACGATGCATTCACCGAGCAACATAAGCAGTGAGCGCCTTTGCACCCACTCTCCTTGGACCAATCTGTAGAAAATCTTGATTACATGTGTGTTCGGCATTCAAGCAGTTTACAATCCACAACACATTCTTGCGAAACGATGCCCGTAGAAAAAATAGGCAATCGCGACTCCATCTGCATTTATACTCAACCCGACCAAATCAGAACGAGACACCCTGAAATCGAGACCTTGTTCCATGTGCCAAAGTACAACAGCAGCAAACAAATTCTCCTTCTCCCAAAATGTCGCTGTTGGGTGATGATTCAGTCCTCAGCACGGTTTTACATAGTGGGAAATGATTCTATCTTTCGGATCAAATGCACCCGTGAGGTTTATACCCCGAGTGATCCCATGAAGATTTGAAGATCCCAAAACCCTATCCTCGACGGTGAACCATTCCTTGTAATTATTTTTGCTCTCGAGATTCGCACTCGCAAACACTCGCACCGGTTCAAAGGCGGCAGAGATTATCGCCCAAGCACCGGATGTAGAAGACTCAGATGTACTCGGACTCAAACAGAGCAAAGATACCGAAAGACCAGCAGAACCGAACTCAAAGCAGAGTAGTTCATCGAACCAAGAGCCGACCTTCGTGAGAGTAAATTCTCGCACTCTCACAGTGATCGACTCAAGAACGTGGCAGCATGCTTTGAACCGTCGATCTTTTGAACAACAATTAGCATAGTCAAATACGAGGAAGAGAGAAGTCAACTTCATTATTGCTCGAAGTCTCGTTTCGTCTCAACTACTCGCAAAACCTCGGCAAATGACAAGCCAACACTTGTCCCTACCCGCTAAAGCCGCAAGTCAACAACTTTCCGAAAAGGAGGGAAATGACACTCGTCACCTTTTTCAAAAGAGCCGTTAGCTACCAAAAGAGTGAGATAAAGGGATCATCGTCTCCAACGGATCTTTCCTAATCTCTTCTCTATAAATAGAGGGATGATTCAAGTTTTTCATGCATGCAGAGCCAAAAAGCAACGAACGAGCCAACACACTCTCGAGCAAGAAAACGAAAAACGAGCAAAAACAGTAACATCACATAAGTCTTCCGCAAGAACTTAAAGAACATTCTCCGGGCCGAAAGACTACCTTCTAGCTCTTAGGGAACCAAGCTAAACAGATATAAAAGCATCTAGTATCCAAATCGACGATACACGAACTCAAAGCTACAACTCACCGTTCGTCGATCTAGAAGCCACTTTCTCGCTCCCTATCCCTCTAACCCTAAGCTCAGCCGAATTTATCCATAGCTTAGACGAAGGGGTTCACCTTCAACCTTATCCTTATTGTAAAAAGACCCCTTCATAGTTGGAGAAGTTTGTCAAACACTTTGATACCCGTTGTAAATCGAGACTTGCTCAAGATAAATTCCAAGACGCGGCTTTGTCCCCGTATACAAGCCGACCGAGACTAACTCGAGATAATAAATAGCCTCCGACTTTCGTGGACAAACTGACGTAGGATCCTGGCGCATCCCAACCACTTTAAAAATCTCTGCTTTCTTATTTCTTGTTGCATTGATTTTAACTAGTTCATATCGAATATCATATCCTTAAAATCATTCAACTAAGTTTCAAAGATACTTATCTCGATTCACTCTTCCGAACCGGAACCTGCTTTTAAGAAAACGTTTTCCACTCAACCGATTCGGGGCCTACACATTTCCGCACCACCGAACTCCATCTCGAAGATACCGAACTCTGACTTAGTCGCCAGCAGCATCCCAAAAAGAGCCGCACCTTTTGCCCTAACACGATTCTGCAACAGCCTATTTGGTCTCCGCCGAACTCTTTCAAGACGGCACACTCCCGAACTGGGACCGTTCGTGTTACAAGTTGAGAAATAGGTTTTAGTGTGTATTCACCCCCCTCTACACCTAAACGTGCTCTCGACCAACAATTGGTATCGTAGCAGGAGTTCTATAAGACTCTTGTTATCTTGAAACCGGTCTACTTGAACGGATCCGGGGAAAATCGTTTTCACTACATATCATCACTCTTCATTCATATCATTATTTAACATGTTCGATATGTCGTGAATAAGAATGGTACCTATGTTCTCGTAGAGAACTATGGTGTATGGCATAGTCCGAATGGAGGCTCATCTCGACTTCCTCCACGACAAAGATGATCCGGGCACTTTGAGGAAGGACCTATCGCCCCTGACGATCGATAGCTGTCGCGACTTTAGGATCCAAGCAACCTGAGGAGGAATGGCGACCGGAAGAAGATTCCCATGCGACGAAAATCTCTTCACTCATGAGGAGAAGAAACTTCACAATTTAGACCGAGTTGCTGAGAATGCCATACTAACCACTCTTAGTGATTCTTATCTCTAGCAGGTTCGAGAATGCAAGAAAAAGTACCAAAGAGCTCGGGATGCTTCATAGCGCTACCGAGCCTGGGGACTCTAAGATCAAAGCTAACAAACTTGCGCCGGAACTCCAAAAACCGGAGAGTTTGTCTCTCATGCCTCGGTGACAAAATAGAAGATCTAAATGTCGATTACTAACTCCGATGAACTCCATCAACGGGCCGGGAAATACATTCTCCAACCGAGAAATGAATCTCAAGATACCGAGGGCAACCGCGATGGGACATCGACTCCTTTGCACACCTTATTACGCCATTCGCATCTAGATATCGCTACTCCCGACCATATCTTTTCGTAACTTCGTGCAGCAGGAATTCGAGTTCGACAGTACTCAACGGGAAGCGCCGAGCCGAAGCCGACACCCAAATTGACCATGCTTTCAAAGAATCACAAGACAAAGATCTTCTCGCGTCAAGGCGCAAAACCGAACCTTCACTAACCGACATACAAGAAGGAAGTTTAGCTTAGAAGTACGCTACGTCTGCAGGAAATATTAGAAGGAGAAGGAGAGGCGAGTAAAAGTGACTAAAGCGTGACGAGAAACAAATGGTAAGTCCGAATATACACCAAAACACGCTCCCGACTCGAACACTTCAATACAAAGGAAAAGAGATGACTTAGCACCTTCAAAAGAAAGCGAAAAACAAAGAAGAAAGAGTCATCGCTGCTACACCGGCAAGAAGCCAGGACACTATCGAGATGATTGTCTCCGAGCTCGCAAGAGGGCCCGAACGGGCAAAGCACGTAAAGCAAGGAGAGAGAAGTTTACCAAGAAGAGACAAGCTTATATCAGGCCGGGCGAACTCCCCGCACGACTCGTAAGAAGTCGACTCCTTCATGCCGGATTCATCGATGATGAAACCGCTTTCATGGCTTTGGAGCTTGAAGCCGAAGGAAGTACACCAAAAAGCGTCTGACGGAGGAGAAGAAGATGAGGTAAACTCTCACGCATCTTTTAACTCTCCTTCACACCAAGCATCACACGTACACTATTTCAAAGTGCATGAGAATCTGGACGTCGCCTCAAGATATGAAGAACTATTAGACGGTAACGTATCTGATATGAGGTCCGCAAGACAAGCAAGACTCTTCAAAAGTAGAATCGGGATACCCTAAAAGTGGAGAATCGTAGACTTTCAGAGAGTCTGTCTCTACCCGAGTCAAGGACTTCCGTGTCGGAGACTCGTGGAGGAGATAAACTCTAGGTTGGCCAAGTCTCAAAGATCAAGAAGATCGGGATTCGCCCCACCAAGGACCTTAACCTCGTAAAGATACTGAACCGAGTCTACCGAAGCCAAACAACTATCGGGACTTCGTGATCGAGCACGACACACTGAAGAAAAGTGATGACACGTCCTGGAGGAACCTCGATGACCGAGAGGGTACATGGGCGCCGAAAAGAAGCCGGAGGCTATGCTAGCAAGCAATGCTCTCCAAGCACCGCAAGGAAGGTCCTGGTTTCAAACTGTGGTGCTTCCTCATCTCGCCCCCGTACACTCGGTAGGTGCGACTATTACCGATAGGTTTGTTCGGAGGAGAAACAATCAATGCTGAAATACTCAATCCCCAAGCCAAAAACAAACAAAAGATGAAAGCACCCTCATCCTCATAACATCAGCATTCTGGACAAGAAGATCGGGGATCAAAATACCCCGGCTCCGGCTCAAGTAGGGGGGAACTAGCAAACCTAAACGGGCTCGATCGAAAGATGTGGACCACCTCACCGACACATCCTCGGCCGAAGATGTGGGTCATATTATTATGATCCTCATAATCGGACGAGGACCCAAGAGTCAGAAGAAAAAGAAGAAAATCGCACAAAAGGCAAAAGGTCTCTAGCACCCACCAGCCCAAGATCCGAACTCCTAAAACCCTAAAAGCCTAAGAAGTCGCCGCTCGGGCCCAAAGTTGTCAAGTACGTTCGACCTCGTGGAAAGAAGATGCTTGAGACCACCAGGTATCAGACATATCTTCGGCCACCAAAACTATTATCTGGAGAGGACCCAAAATAAAAATACAGGGTACCCTAATATAATTCCGTTATGCAGTGCACAAAGACCTACGGGCACGTGGATACGGAGTGTTCACAGCACATTACGACGTAGACTTTCCAAAAGAGTCTATCAAGAATTATGTCCCCCGAAGAAGGACCTAGAATCCAAGTTCCAGGACAACGCTAAAGGCTACACAAGAGAGGACTTAGAACACTCAGATCGGAACCGCCATGGCCCGTGAGTATCATATGTTGAAGCGACCCTCCGCCATAATCTTCTCCTGCTAGTCATTTACTTGAGATAACTCGGCTGAGTGATATTTGACAACGGTTTCGTGATGTTATTGATAAATCCACTGTGGAAAAGAAGAGCACGTTCGCGCAAGAAGAACCATGATATGTAACCGACCGGAACTCACCGAACCCCAAGCTTGTCCGTCGCTAAAACGACAAACCCAATCTGGGCATATGGACATGAGCACTACTCATCTCAACTTTAAGATGCTCAACAAACTGCAAGAGACACTCTAGCAAGAGGACTGCCGAATGAAGTATTCAAAGAAGACACCACGTGGAAGCATGCTCAAGGGAAAGCAAACAAGGAATCAAAATCCTCCTGCTCCATCTCCTTTCCACCGATGGAATCCTTCACCGCTACATAATGGATTTGCTCCTGGCCCAAATTTCAAATGACAATCGAGGTAAGAAATACGCGGAGCGGTTATCGATGACTACCGCGCTATACTGTGGCCATATTCATCTGCCAACAAGTCTCGACGTCAAACAGTTACCAAGCGTTTCGAAAGGTCAAAGGCTGAAGAACACCAAGATTATCAAAATCCGTTTCGACAGGGAACCGAAGTTCCTCAATTTTACGCGGAGGAGTTCTCAAAACTCAAGGAATAAAGTTAATAGACCTACCGCACGGATACCTCAAAGAAATGGAGTTGCCGAACAAAAATGTAACTCTAAAAGAGGCAGCCGTAACTCTACTGGCTAGCACTGTGACTCCCAACCAAATTCTCAAGTGTAAGATACCGACACCGCATGCTACACTCCCGAACCGATCTCTACGACAAAGCAATGTAAGGAAGACACCATATTTAACTACGGAACAACAGAAACCTTCTATCCTATTTTGCTATTCGTCGTTTGGGCGCTTTTATCCACAATAATGGAAAGATCACCGAAACCTTGATGGCAAGTCATCGTGGAGTAACCTTAGATACTCCTGCCGCCATGCTGTAGCCCAACTATCGAACTCTTTCATGTGAGGAAAGCCTCATGTCGTTTTTAATAAGTTTGCTACTAAAGACAAAGGAGCAATAACTCTAATTTCGAATCCGAGGACACGTTAGGGGACAACATAGGATCTAAGCCTAAAAGATAAGGCTCAAAAGATCCATTTTGGGATGATTTATTCGTGATGAGGAATCAAGACAAGTTTATCAATCTCAACCAGCGTAAAACGGGAAGTCAATCGTATCGACTCTCCCGAACGTAGTCAATCCTGTGTAACTCAGGCCGATTAAAGAAACCATGTATGTGACCGGCACTACCAATGGTAATAACGACTGTGGGGAACATCTAGTAATGTTCCCGAGCCGAACGCCCCGAACTCCGGGTGACTCGTGAGATCATGCTCTCACTACTTAATTGTTTCATTTTTCAATAACATAACCGAAATGCCTAACTCACCCACATTCGTGTCAACAAATTTCGTGACGAAGAGCCGAACATCGTAGATCGTGGCTGCACGCTCACACCGCTTTCGATCTAATTATTGAGATCCTCGCTAGCAACACAAGATCTAGATTCTCGTTAAGGAGAAAGCGCATTATTTTCGTTTTCTTGGTCTACCGACGAACCTCGACGATCAGATGCACTAAAAGATGCCGACCGGATCATGCCTACGCAGAGGAGCCGAATCTCCGCTCACGAGAATGAGGTTTGGGAGCTTGTTGATAGACCCCGTCATCAACATGTTATCGGGAACTAAATGGGCTCAAGTAAAGCGAGATGAAAACAACGTCATAAGAACGAACAAAGCAAAGCATCACAACAAGTATCAAGCCAAGCTGGGTGGAATGGGACTGATGAGACTTTCGCTCCAAAGCCAGCATAGATTGGAGGCAATTAGACTATTCCTGGCCTACGCAACACATCAAAGATCCGTAGCTCATCAAATGGATGTGAAGTTTCATGCTTCCGAACGAGTGCCGAAGAAGAAGTCTATGTGGAACAAC